>JASMMZ010000004.1:4526928-4743560 GCA_038502455.1 Anisogramma anomala | reverse complement strand
AAGGAATCGCCGGCAAAAGCTGGCGAATATCAAGACACAATCCCGAGCGATGCTCTTCAGCTAAACTGGGTACTTCCCGCAATGGCTGTCCAGCTTCTTTACCTCCTTCACGTTGAGACCCGAGGACCTCCCTTCTGGCTGATCCCCGATGATCACCCACGGGCTCATCACACAGATGTGTGTCTGGCTGTCCCACGTCCATGCAAGACACTGCTGATCAAGAGCTTCACAGGCTTCGACGCACTTGTCCGCCGAATCCATCGGCCGGCTCATGTCCGGGTCGTCTTGTTTGCCCACGTGGTCCTGGTTCACCCTCATCGACACCGTCTCGAAGGCCTCCACGGGCTGCCCGTATATCCTCCAAAGATCCCTCCAAAATACCGGTTTCTCGATTATCGCGAACGTCCTGCCGACCTCTTTCATCTGCTCTGGCTGGGCGAGACCGTGGAAGGACAGGATGGGTGAGCAGAGTCGGTCTGCTGAGATTTTGGTGATCAAAGGCGGCTCTCCGTTGAAGAAGTGCCGGTATCTCTCGCTCAAGTAGATACCGACTTTCATCAGGGTGGTCGCCACCAACTTGTCGCCCCAAACCTCGTCGAGCGATGCAACGTATGCTTGTGAGACAAGCTCAGGCTTGCCATCCAGCAACTTTCTCATCGCGCCGTTCGATAGTACGAGGCTCGATCCACCATGCGCAAATCTCCCTTTGTAGTCGCCGACCGCATTTCCCAAATAGAGCTCCTTGGAGGAGTCGAGATGTTCGAGGAACCGGTACAGCGACGGCCGGAGCAAAAAGGTATCATCATCCTGCATGATGTACCATTTCTTGTCCGGCATTTGCTTCCACACATGCTCGAGGCTCGGCATGAACTGAGCTCTGTCAGCCACTGACCGTACGTGGTCCGCGGTCGTCTGCCTACCTTCAACGCATCCAGCTCCCATCCTACAGTCTTGGAATAGGCCTCGGCCTCTTCTTTCCTGCCCTCTTGTATGGCCAGAGTCATGTCCCTATATTTGCGCAACTTTTCCGAACGGTTCGCCTCTGTTTTGACGATGGCTTCGTGCTCGATGACTGCCGCGACCATATCGTGGATAGTGACCTGTCTGCCCTGGAATTGCACTTCTCCAGCAAAATCTGCCACCACCACCATGTTGTCATGCTCGTGCTTATCCGTCCCAAGGCCTATTCTCTTGGAGGCCTCTAGCAGTGCTGTCACGCGCTGCTGAGTGCCATATCCGGTCTTGACGACATACGCGACCTCGCGGTCGGTGAAGGGGAAGCGGCCAGGGGTATCGAGGAGGAGGCGCTCGTCATCAGCCGAGGAGTGGAAGAGCCTGGAGACTCTGGCGCTGGTGAACTGTAGGAAGAGGATGAAGGGGTTATCGTAGGGAAGAAAAATCCGAAGGGAAACGGTCCAGGTCAGCAAGACGAGGAGCGTGAGCCCAATGAGGCGCCGGGGTCCTGCCACTCGAGGAAACATGGTGACAGCATGCGGTCGTTGGTTGTCAGAGCAGTCATCAAGATGGGCGAGGTGAGCAGAGTTCTCTATGGGGAGCGTCAATCCATTGTCCACCTTGATCGTGTACTCTACCTGGGGGCGTGTTGTATTCTGGTCTACACAAGGACACACCTTATCTAACGAAAGCAGTAGGGCCTTACGACAGCGATCGAAAGCTCAATGCTACTGGTCAGATGTACCGTGGTCAGAAGGGTTGTGCTATGTTGTAGTAGTGGCGAAGGCGTAGTTTGCAAAGCAGGCCTGTGGGTAGAGGTCTTTATAGGCCTGTGAGGCCTGACTAAGTAGGCCTGTGAGGCCTGACCAAGCCTACAGTGCAGGGCTTGGCGTGCTTGCTCAGGATCCACAGGCGCTGGCTGACAAGGGTAGTTGAAGAAAACGTTTTTATATACCTTGACAAGCTTGACATGGAATGCATCATAGAGTTCCATTTACAAGTAGAGATGAAGAGAATCAAGGGTTTACCAAGAACTCCCAAGACCATTATTGTCAAAGATGCCATTCTCAACAAGCCAGCCCCCAGACCACAAGAAAAGAAAAAGAAAAAGAAAATTGCAGAAAAGAAATCATTTCGAAAGCAGTGACGGATGTACCAAGCCGGCTACCTCATCAACCAACAGGTATCTGTGAACATCCTGAACAGGTACAATCCTTTGTCCAAGCTCCCATCCTCGCCCCCACCCCTCCCTTTTTTTTTTTTTTTAGGTATTGTGTATAATCATCTCCAACATTCCCCTGCCTTCATAGCCCGGAATCCCATAACATAGCATGAGCCCAGTGGAGAAATTTGGCCTCGGAATAGTAAAAGAAACGGGAAAATGCACATCAGTCTTGTGGTGTGCCACGCGATCTCCATGATTACAGCCGAATAGCAAGAAACTGAGTCATCGTGGGTACATGTCGTACAGGAGAAGAGAAAGGAACAAGAAAAGTGAAAAGAAAAGTGGTGAAACAACGCGTCGCCTGTAGATACAGACAGGGGTTGGTTGCAGTCGTATCGTCGCAGCGCAGTCTCATCGTGGTCGTGCCATGAAAGACAAATGGTGAAGTGTAGCGGTGCCGTGTCGTGAGGACGGGAAGATACCGAGAAGCAGGACTTGTGCACAAGTCTCAGGGGTAGTGGCCGATTTCTTGTCAGTCGTACAACTGGTCATTCGAAAGTGTCAGTGCGAAGCCCCATCGTCTGTTATTGGAGCTGATGTACTGACGCCATATAGGCAGAAATAGAACCCACTCCCAAGATCGAAACAAGGGCCGCTCTAGAGAATTCAAGCTCGACAGATAGACTCCAGGGTCCTTCCGTAGCCGATGACAGTGTCAATCTCGGAGGCCTCGTCGTTATCTGCTGTATCTGTTAGCACGCACACCTCGCCGTCGTCACAAAGGAGATCGCCCTCACCCTCGCTGGCACTCATCTCGTCGTCGCTGCAAATCTCGCGGATGCTCAGGATCTGGACCGTCTTGCCCGAGTTGGGCATCCTGTTGCCCCCTCCAGAACGGTGGACGGTCGTGCGGCCATCCTTCTTCCACTGGCAGCCCTGGGCGTTGCGCACGCTGCCCGCGCCGTTCTCGCCATCGTCGTACAGGTGCCACGAGGCTCCCTTGGGAGTGCTCTGAGCGGCGGCGGGCTTTCGCTTCTTCGTGCGCACGAATGTTTCCTCCGGCGCGAAGCTCCCGGGAAGCTTGGACGAGGCTGGGGCTGCGCCGAAACTGCTGAAGTCGAATGTGGCGAAGCCAGTGGTGGAGTCCGGGGTGGAGGAGCTAACGTCACTATACGAATCATACCGTTCGCAGTTGTTGCCCTCGGAGGCGGCGTCATAGTCGTTGTAGACGGGGCGGCGGGGAGGGAGCCAGTCACCGTGCTGGACGGGGGAGTCACAGCGAGCGTACGGGTTGCTATGCATGGTGGGCTCCTCGCCGGGGTCGCCGAAGCCGAAGCAGCCGCGCTGCTGGGTTGAGTCACTGAAGCGTGTGGCGGACTGGCAACAAGAGTACTCCTGCATGTAACCGGGACGAGCGTCGTAGCCATGCTGGTAGGCTGGCTCAGGCTCGTGGGAAACCTTGGAGCGCTGCTTCTTGGGGCTCAGGTAGGGTCGCGAGAACTTGGGCGAGGCACGTTCCCTGACCGGGCTCTGGTGCGGGTGGGAGAAGTTGGGAACTTCCGGGGACCGAACCCATGGGTGGACAGTATTCTCGTGGCCGGCAGTTTGCGCCGCGAACTCCGCAGACGCGTGGAACTTTGGCTCGGGAGGAGCGGGCGGCATAGAGCAGGACCGACGGGATTCGGCAGAACCGTGCCTGTGCGAAGCCATGCTGGATTCGACGCTGTCAGCAACCTGGCCGAAGGTTTCATCGGCAGTGAGATCCTGCCCGCAACCCTTGCCACGACTCACAGGCCGAATAGAGGCCTTATTCTGCTTCCGCACTTCGTGTCTGAGATCGCCCGTGGTGGTCTCACCCTCGTGGTAGGGGGGGCTCCCGGTGCTGAACTCGGCCGGGCCGCGACGGGTGCGTCGGGAACTGTTGGACGCCACTGAGAGATCAGACAGGAGCTTGCCATAGTAGTCTGAGTCAGACGAGTTGCTGCCGTTCCCTGTGGGCTTAGAAGCCTGCTTGGACCAGTGAACCTTCTTCTTCTGGCTGTCGTCGCTGTCATGCTTGTTGTATGCAAGAACGGTGGTAGGGCTGCTAGGCACCTCATCGCGACCGGGCTTCACAGCACTCTTTGTCTCATAGTGGTTATAGTCGCCAAGGGGCGTCATCACCTTCCTGGCCTCAACAGTGGGCTTGGAGGTCTCGCTTGGCTCCGACTCGACGGCAGGAGACTGGTACGAGTCGTTAGCCAGACGGCAACCTCCAGCGCTGGCTGAACTGCTGCTGGTATCGGTGGTACCGCTGGTGTTGCGAGCTCGCTCCGCGTCAAGGTGCAGGGCTTTCAGGATGCTGATGGGCACACTGTCGCTGAGGGATGAGGTGTCCGAAGTCGGTCTGACCTTGTACGAAAAGTTCTTCAGCATGAAGCTTCTGGATGCCTTCAGCTTCTTCTTCCTGGCCTTGGGGTCCTGTTTCTCCTTGCCAGGGGCACTGGTGCCCGGGTCGCCTGACTCTTCCTCACGATCGCTCATCTCGGCGTCACACATCTGGCGGGTAAAAGCCTGCTGGAATGTTAGATTTCAGTCAAGAGCGACTCTTATGGCCAAAAAACACACCTCGTTAAAGAGGCTGATAGCATCGTCGTTGCCAGCCTCACTAGCCTCACGCACGTTGCGGCTGAACCAGGGCGAGCTCTCGAGACAGGGCTTGCAGTAGTTGGGCGCGCAAATCTCGTCGTCTCCGACGGGGTTCTCGTCGTTGTAGGCCTGAGAGCGCAGAATGCCACAACCCCAACAGTAGCAGCGCTTGCCCTCGAAGCTGACCGGAGGGCCTCGAAGCTCCCCATGGACACGGCATTTGCCGCACCAGTTGGGATGCATCTTGCGGCCTTCCTTAAGAGGATGGCGAGCCTCAATTCCGTCCGAGCGAACCTTGCCGCATCGGTAGCAGACCCAGCGTTGGGCGAGTGGGGCGAGGTACTGAGAGACGGGCACGCGCTTTTTGCTATGCTTGCCGCGCTGTTGGTGCTTGCTGCGGCTGTGCCGCGAGCTTTTGTGCGAGCTCTTGTGCGCGTCCCTGTGTACGTCGCTGTATGCGTCGCTGTGTGCGTCGCTGTGTGCGTCGCTGTGTGTATCCTTGTGCGAGTCGTTGTGTGCGTCGTTGCTACGACAACTCAGCAAAGACTTGGTTATGTCCTTGAACTGGCTGGTGATGCCGCTGATAGTGATGCGCGTGGACTTGGAACCAGGCGAAGATCGCGAGCTTGACTGGCGGGAGTTGGCATGCGGGGGCGAAGGCGACGTGGTGATGACTGGGACGAAATGGATGTGAAACTCCTGGCTTGACCCAGAGGAAGTGCGCAGAGCCTCACGTTGAGCTTCCCGGATGTTTCTCAATTGACGTGCTACCACCTGGTCGCCATCACGGCGGGCACGACGCGAAGCCCTACCCTTGATCAAGATCTCGTCCGACGAGTCGGAGTCGGCGTCAGAAGGGCGGTGGTGCGAGCATTTGCTCCGAGGCTCGCGGGAGCCTTCAGCAGCCATCTTGTCAGACGCGTGCTTGTCGTGCGAGTCTCTCGACTTGCTGGACTTCTGCGTAGAGGGGTTACTGGCGGAGAGGGAGCGACGGTACGATACCATCTCGTCCTTCAGATGCTTGTCGCGGTGTTGGCCCATGCCTTTGCTGTGTTTGTGGGCGTGGCAGTCCTTGTCAGAGAAGTCTGGGCTGTCACCGAAGGTGAAGGATTAGCAGTTGTCAGTTGTCAGCGTCGTTGACGATAACCCCGTAAGAAACGTACTGGGCCTTTCTGGATCGCCTCATGCCAATTGCGCAAAAGAGGGAAGGAAGCTGGTCCTCGATTGCAAGCGAGAAAGCAGATGGCAATCGCAGAGCTGGGGGCAAAGGGGGTGGTTGTTGGTGGCGAAAGCGGGGCGGCCTGGCAGTTCGCAGCGCGACGGCGATGAACTTGGATGTGGAACGAGCCAGCAAGAGCCAATCGAGTCAGGCGATTTGACGTGCAGGTGAAGCCGCTGGAAATTCACCAACTCGGCCAGCACGCACTTTCGCTTACTTCGTGAGAGTAAGAAAAGCGGCCCAACGGTCCAACGGTCCAACGCTCCAACGGTTGTCCAACGGCGAGAAGTCAGTCGATCGGGTTGTACTACTCAACTCACAGAACTATCAGGGTATTGAAATGGGTGTCAGAGCTCGACGAGAGCCATGCCAGGAAAAGGGGTTTGCAAGGACGCACAAGTCGAGGTGACAGAGGGAGAGTGAAAATAGCTCGACGCCCCATCTTCATTTCAGGCCACAAGCAATGGACACGGCACCGTTCAGAATCTCCTCACATGATCACCAAAAACACCGAAACTCCGTCACTTGCAGGTCAGAAGCAGTCAACATGATTTACGAGCACGATTTTGTTCTCTATCGAGACGCGCAGCTCATGCGCCTCGGCAACTTGCCGCGCCTTTTCACCATGATCTGTGATGCGAGATGCGAAAGATAGAAGGAAAGCCGTCTACCTGGTCCCGTTTGTACACGCACAACGCCAGGAGTGCAAGACCCGTCTACGCCAGACGCAGGGCCCGAGCACCACGCTTCTTGATAGGCTTCTTCTTCCTCGAACCCTTCTCGAAGGCGGCAACCGAGGCATGGTCTCGGCCAAAGTTGTCGAGATCCTTGACTTTGTAAATTCGGATGATCCAGTTCTCGCTAGTGAAAGCCTCCTCCATGGTCGTGAGAACCGGGCCATCAGCAGGCAACGTGACTCCACGGACACGGTCCTGCGCTCTTCCATTGTTACCGTAGAGTTCGTTGTAGTTGTAGTACGACATTTTGTACCTGCGACACAATTAGCAACACCAATGGACACCAGGGGCAATCAAGTGTAGCTGACATTAGCGAGTTCTTCATGGTGTCGGTTGCTCCCGCGTCGACCTTGTACTCGCCGCGAGCCGTGAAGAAGTCCCGCTCCTTGACCTCTTCAGGCCAGATGCCCTCGGCAATCCTGACCATCCAGAGGAACTTGTTGATGTCGTCGCCAGAATAGCCGAGCAGACCGCCGAAGACCACAAGAACGTAGTCAACCTCATGCTGGCGCATGATGGGGTAGCTGACCTCCTCGCGCGAGCTCATGGCCTTGCCGACCGTGGCGATGTGAGTATTGTTCCACGTGTTGTTGTCGACAAGTGTTGGACGGTCCGCCATGCCACCAATCTGGTAGCCGTAGTCCCACCAGGACATGATCTTGGCGTCCTCACGCGTGTTTTGTCGCAGCCATTGATAAGCCTCGCGGTAGTCGTCAATGATATGCTGGCTGCCATCAGGCATTCGGCTGGCCAGCACAACAGACGGGGACGAGTATGCGTTGGACGTGACCCAAGTACAGTGGAGGACAAACATGATGAGGAATATCAGGAACCCCCCGACGACGATAAACTTGGAAGTGACGCTGTAGACACCGACGAAGTGTGTTTTCTCACCCCATGCCCTCTTGACAGACTTGTCCTTGTCCTTCTTGGCGGCTCCCTCGATCGGCGCGGCTTCCACGACCGGCTTTGGGGATTTGCTCACCAGGTAAGCGTCCAAGATGTTGGACGTGGCCATGGCTGCGGCAACACAGACACAAGGCGTGAGAGTGAGCATGAGACGAACCATGATTCCGGAGAAGTAGCTGGCAGTAACGGCATATGTGATCAAGAAGAGAGACTCGTCTGTCAGCTTGTCGAAACACAGGTAGATACCTGCCGGGAACAGCCAAATGAGCATGTTCAAGTCGAAGAAGTATGCGGGCCACGCTGTCGGCTGATGCTCGGAAACGGAGGCAATGATAGGTATGTGAATCTTCGCATAGCCTGTATCCCACAGCGAGTAGAAACGTCCACCCCAGGCTGCAATGTAGTCAAGTTTGATAAGTAGAATGTTCAAGCCTAAGCCAATACCCATCGCTCCAATGCAGCCCCAGATGGCAGCTACCTTGATTGTCTTCAAATCGTAGAAGTTGCGGAGGTAGTCAAGAGCACCAAAGAGCTGCATCAGACAGAAGACACCTTAGGTTGGGATTGTCAGCGGAGACCAGAGGGTGGCTTGAAAGCAATACTACATACCCAGGGCAGGAAAGTGATCACTTGTGCTGACGGGCAAAAAATTGATGAAGGGTACCTGCATGGCACCTAGAACACCAATAATGTACCAGGTGTTGTATGCGATGTAGACCCTGCTGCTGTATCTTCCAGAAATGCAGAGCATGAGGGAGTGCAGGGCAATCAGATTGGTGATAAAAGCATATCCACCCCAAGATGCAGCCATCCAGTCATAAGACAGGGCACAAAGAGCAGCCCACATGACAGAGCCATGCTTGACAGCCTTGACCCAGAGGTAGAAGGTATAGACCAGCAGGAAGATGGCAATGGCCTCGTTGTCATAGCTGCCGGCGACTGATCGCGAGATATAGCCTGGTGCAATGCCCATGAAGAGGGCAGCCAGGAGACCAGCAGACTGGGATTCGGCCATCTCATTGGTGAGCCAGTAGGCAGCCAGGGCAGTCAAACCTGAGAAGGCTGGAGCCAGGAGGACACAGATATTGCGAATGTCGACAGGGATGGAGATGGATCGGAGGGCATGCCAGATGATGCCACTGGTTACCATGAGACCCGGATAGAGGGTTCCTCCAGTGACACGGCCAAGAGGATACCAGGTGCGGTCGTCAAACCAGTCCCAAAAGCTGTAGAATCCATTGGCAACAAGGTACTTTGTGGCTCTGAAGTTGAACCACGGATCAAATTCGTGTATGATAGACTCGAAACCTGTTGGAGTAAGGAAAGTTAGCCCCAGTGCTTGCTAGTATGGGGCATTAGGGGCAAAGACTCACGAATTACAGAGAACAGTCGGCTAGCAACGGCGGCAGCAGCAATCAAGATGAGGATCACAATGCGGAAGGCAGCTCGATTGTTGACACCTTGCTTGCTTCCAGAGAGGAGGCGGGACTCCACCAGCGACAACATGATGTCTGATTGGAGTCGCTTGTGTGAGAGGAAGAAAGGAAAACAGGCCAGGCCTGCAAAAGAAGGAAGGGGTGTGCGTCCCAAACCTGTCTGGAGCTTGAATTTCGAATTCCGGGAAGAGGTAATGGACACTTGCAGTTTTGGGAGTTGAGTCGACAAAGCAAGCAAGCAAGCACAGAGCTGAGCAGGCACAGGCCACAGGCCACAGCAGGGGTAAGGTAATGGACCAACAGGGGTTAAGCTGCCTGCCACCGGTGAAAAGAAATATAAAACAAGCTGGATGTACATAGTATTGTAAGACGGGAAACAGACCCATCACAAGGACAGATCTTTTAGGTGAGTGCAAACTTGGAAATATCTTCAGCATAGCTTTAGTCCCCACATTAGCACGTTATTTCCAATGGTAAAGAATGGGTTTACCGACCATGTACGTTTCACATCATTCATCTATTCTATGTCCAGCACATCAAGCATCAAATCTAAGCCAGCGCTGCTAGATGAGTGTCTGGACATTCCAGTACAACTTGATTGTTGTGATGCTGTTCTCTGTGAACATCTCACAAATCACTCTGGTTTTCGAAAAATCGAGAGGTGCGGAAAACCTCTCAAAATCGGTGCCACACCCAGGTGTCAGCTGTGGAAGCTGCGCCGTGGCAAACTATTATGATATGGCATGATGAGCCAGCTTGAGCAACAGGAGGTGGCCTTCTTGGAGAGGGCCGAGGGGCATGTATGCCTCAGCCTTACTGCACATGTCCTTGCCGTCTGCCTGTGCTCTTCGGCATGCCTTGAGCATCCATCCAACAGGCCATAGCTCTCCATCAAAGTGGTCCGGAATCTGCAACTGAAGAAGTGTCTGCCCAAGACAACAACATCTTCAAAGGAAGACAACTGCACTCATGCTTGAAAATGCCGTCTAGTTCAAATAGTGTACAGTTGTACAGGCCTCGGCAGGTATCTAAGGTCGGGACAAAGGAAAGGTCTGATGCTGATGCCGTGGTCGTTGGATTACAGGAGTGTTTCCCCAAGGCTGCTTGTCGTGTGCTGTCCACCACACTGCGCGACCGTCCCAAGGTGCTCATTGCAAAACCTTGCGTCCCCAGATGGCCAATCCGCCACCACCTCCCTGTCCCTGGTATGGTATGCCATGCGTTGCCTGACCCGGTCGTTGTCCCCTACCACATCAAGCTCCCCACGAGCTCCCCGATGCCCATTCGTGGGTCCAGTTCGCCCGGGATTAAGGGTTCTCCTTCTCCAAGGCGTTGAAGAACGCCTGCAGATCGAAATTTGCGGCCATTGGGTCTTGGTTCACTGTTTTCGTCCGTCAGCCGCTGTCCCTCCCAATTCTGCCAGGCCTCTGTGCCAGGTCCAGCAGGCATGAGGCCTGTGCTCGGGACCAGGCACGGCGGGATTCTGATACTCACGTCCACCACTCGACGCTGCCGGCGGGTTCTTCTTTTTTGAGTACTCGGCCTTGGCCTGCTCTATCAGGTGCTGCTTGTGCTCGTATTCCCGCTGCTTTTCAGCGGCCGCTAGAGAGGCGTTGATCGATTTCTGGTGGGTGACGCCATAGAGGACGCCAAAGGCCAGGGCGGAGTAACGGAGTACCTGGGGCCAAAACCGTCAGCATGGTATCTCTCGTGGGTGTGTCGCAACGTGATCCACACGCGACCCAGTGCACGGCGGCAGTGGCGGCCTGGGCCTGGAGAATCTGGTCGTGCGCGGAAGAAAGGGACGTACATTGACTCCGGAAGAGGCAGACATTGAGCAAGAATTGACGGGGCCTCGCGACCGCTGGTGACGAAGGGGGACGAAGGGAAAGGAGAGAAGGAAAAGTCGGATTGTGGGACGAGGGACGGGCAATGGATATCAATTGACCTGGTCTACGGATGGCCGTCGAAGCGAGGTAATTTACTATGTAGGGGGTGAAAGTGAAGGCGTCTGTTCGAAAATTCTCACTGAAGGTTGCAAGCAAACCGGTCTGGCACGAAGCTCTGCCCGAGCAGAGCAAGCCGGACACCGTACAAGCCGCAGCGCAAGCCGCAGCGCACGCTCGGACCATCATGTTGATGTCTGCTAACTGGGGACCCTGTAGGACACTGTACTAACAGTACTAAGTCTACTCTACCTAGGCTGCGCCGGCCCGCCCTCACTACAGTAGGTACCTACCTACCCGCGGCGTTGTTGACGCAAAGAACTGGAACGCCGCTGCATAGTCCAACTACAACCCTCTTTCGAACAACGATCGCACTTCAAAAGAAAACTGCCGCTGCCATTCTGGCGCCTTGTTTTAGCGCCTTTGACGACCCGAGACCCGCCTTTGACCACCCGAGACCTGCCTCTTTTGCTATTCATCAGCCTCCCGCCTTCGAGACAGTCCTGAAATGGGCCACTGAAGAGCGGCGCCAAAATGCAGCAACGAAAGGACGAGATCCTCGCCAAAAAGGCGAAGCTCGCGGAGCTGAAGCGCCAGCGTGAGCTTCGCCAGACCCAAGGAGGTGGCCGCGCCAGTGTTGGTGGCAGCGATGTCAGAACCCCCCTGGCGAGTTCTCTTCAGGGCCAAGCTGATCAGCGAGCAGTTGGTCTCACCGACGCCGGGTAGAGCAGACAACCGTCGAGAAATCGAATCCCTGATCAACAGTTTAGTTGGCGAGAGCCGCCCCGGTTCCATATCGACAGGCGGCGCTGCGTCCCCCATTCTCAGAGGCAGCCGGCCGAACAGTGTACTCAGCGCAGGCGAAACCAGCAATGTTGCGGCATCCGAGTTCACGTCACCTCTCAGCGGCGACAACCTGACCCAAACACTCTACACGCAGCCGCAGACGCTCACCACGGTCCCTTTGACGACAGTGTATGAGTGCCCCCCATCACCAGTGAAGGAGATCTTCTCGTACAGCAAAGGAGTGCAGACATCCGACGACCTGCTCCCGGGACCGTCACGAGCACGCACGTTCTCCCTCGAGTCACTACCGGAAGGCGCGTCGTCGCCATCCAACAAGCGGATGAGCCGGCGGGAGAGGGATAGGGAGGAAGAGCTGCGGGAAAAGATTCGGCAAGAGCTGGAAGAGGAGCTGCAAGCCGCGAGGGAACTTGTTGGGGAAGGAGATGCCAGCAATGGCGCCATGTCGTCTTCGAATTTCGCAAACAGAACTCTGACAGATGAAGAGCTGAATGCTATTACCGTCTCGGACGACTTTGTCGACTTCTTTGACCGATCAATCAAAGTCATTGAAAAGGCACTGGACCAGTACGATGTCTTGACGGACTACACGTCCCAGGCACAGGACCTTGATGACGAAGATGAGCAAGGCAACACCGGAGGGAAAGGCCGCCGGAAAGTAAAGGAGGTACGGCAGTTCTACGACGAGCGGTGGTCCAAGAAGCGGATGGTCAGCGCCATCGACTTCTCAACCAAGTTTCCAGAGCTGGTGCTGGCATCTTATACGAAGAACCCATCGGCACCACACGATCCCGATGGCATTGTTCAAGTGTGGAACTACAATTTGATGGATCGCCCCGAGTTTGTGTTCCACGCCCAGTCCGATATCCTAACTGCGAAATTCTCACCGTTCCATCCGAACCTCATCGTTGGCGGAGCATATAGTGGACAGGTTCTCCTCTGGGACACGAGAGCGCGATCGGCACCAGTGCAGAAGACGCCTTTGACCGGCTACGGACACACGCACCCTGTCTATGCGCTCGACGTGATTGGCACCCAGAACGCCAACAACATCATCTCGTGCTCTACCGACGGCACGGTCTGTGGTTGGACGGTGGACATGCTTGCGCAGCCGCAGGAGACACTCAATCTGGCCGCACCCCCACCGAGCAAGACCGACTACATCAGCCCGCTTTGCCTGGCCTTCCCTCAGGCAGATCCCACTTTCTTCCTTGTCGGTACGGAAGAAGGTACAATTTTTCCCTGCCACAGGTACGACCGAGCTGGTGCCAAAGCTGGGACAGACCCACGGATCAGCTACAAGGGCCACTCTGGGCCGGTCATGTCGGTGGACTTCCACCCGGCTAGAGGCCCCGTGGACTTGGGCGATCTGGTATTGTCCAGCAGTCTAGACTGGAGCGTAAAACTCTGGAAGATCCGCGCACCGGCCACGACTTCGAACATCGGCGGCGCGGGCGCTCCAGGCGAGGGTGCTGTGTCGCATCTGATGGACTTTGTGCGGGAAGACGTCGTCTACGATGCTGCATGGTCGCCTGTGAAGCCTGGCGTGTTCGCGCTGGTTGATGGTGCTGGCTGGCTCGAACTTTGGGACATCACGGTGGAGACCGAGGAGCCCGTGGCACGAATAAGTCCCAGCTCTAGGAAGGATAGCCGGACCATGTTGTCCAAGAGTTTGAACAAGGTGCGGTGGGAGCAGGTGGAGGGCAAGCGGCTGGCTGCTGGCGGTGTAGATGGCGCGTTGACGGTGTTTGAAGTCGGTACGGACCTGGGCGGCAAGGAGAGTCTCAAGAATGAGGAGTGGACCAAGGTCAAGAAGCTGGTAAATCGCGTGGAGGCGGTTGGGATCAATGGCGCTACGGAGGTGTAGAACAGATTGGATTTATGGATGGCGAGCTCTTGAGAAATTGCATGTGGGTAGACAGGGCCGGAGAAAGGGCGCTATCGTAGATGTCATGAGCCATGTGATTATACCCCAAGATATAATTCATCTTCACATGAATACTCTACGGAGCATCTACATAGTACTGTGTACTTACTACAACTACTACAAAGCACAGTACCTGTGCTTCTGCTTATGTCATGCATCCACCGACGGGTAGCTCAATATCGATTTCTCCAATTGTTTACGTAAGCACCTTGCAGGGCTGGCCTGGCCGGCAAGAAAAGTTCAAGGAATCTTGGGAAAATTTGCTCGGTACCTGCGCAGTCCTACGACTGTCTCGTCTCGTCACTGGAATTTCTTCTACATAGTACACGAACTTGGCACCTCTCCCACTCCTCCTTCACATTTTGTGCTCAATCGTTCCCGTTGGGAAGCTCGCACGCTTTCTTAATTTAAAATGTACGTTTTGCGCCGCTGCAGCCATCAAGGTCTGATGTTTGTGTACATCATGGAGCTCCTAACATTGAAATGGCCATTTTTAGGAACCCCATGCGCCGCGCCGTTGTGAGGGCTGCCGTTTCGGCATCCCGATCCCCCCCGACCAAGGCCACAATGCTTGGTGTCGCCTCTCATTTCGTCGCTCCCTCCGTCACACGATTCTCTGCTCCGATCGCCGTGCGCTGTTTCTCCCAGACCTTCCGTGTCGCCGATGAGGGTGGCTTCTCCTCTATGGAGGCCGCCAGCCAAGGTTAGTCATGAGCCCCAAACCGTTCGTGTCCACCATGCTCCCGCCGGTGGACTCCACGGGCTGAGAGGGCGGGCCGCTGACAAGACTGTAAAGGTGAAAACGCGGGTGTCAACAACAGGGAGGAGCCTGGCTTCGGCCTCTTCATCCGCAACATGGTGTTCGAGGCCAACGAGGACCACCTGAGGGAAGCTTATGAGAAGTACGGCGAGATCGCGAAGATTGCTGTTGCGCGCGATGCCCGTGGCCTGAGCAGAGGGTAAGTTGGCCGCAGGCGCGACTATTTTTGGTCGGCAGAGACAACAAACTAAACCCGACTTGATCAGGTACGGATTCGTCTGGTTCACCACACAAGACGCCATGGAGAAGGCTGTCGCCGGCACCAACTCGTCGTTCTGGCACGGCCGTCGCATCCAGGTGTCGCCGCGTGTGCCGCGCACCGCGGGCAGCACCATGAACCGCCAGGTTGGCCCGACCAAGTCGCTATACATCGGCAATATCCCCTACGAGACGACCGACGCCGAGTTGAACCGCATTTTCCGCGAGCTGGACAACGTGACCGATGTGCGCGTCGCCGTCGACCGCACCACCGGCTGGCCCCGCGGATTCGCGCACGCCGACTTCACCGATGTCGAGGCATGCACCGCGGGCATGAAGAAACTGGCGGGTATGACGATCGGTGGTCGCGAGCTGAGGCTGGACTACGCTGCTGAAGTGACCAAGACCAGCAAGCCCGAATCCGCATAAGCAAGGGAAGATGAAATGGGGATGGCAAGCACGAACGGAAACAGGAGAATGGAAGAAGCCAGGACGAGGAAGTGATTTCAGGGAAGACACAGTCAGGCCTGTCCGATAGGCTTCACATGGCGCCCGAGGGCCGCAGTACTACTCAGTTGGGTCTCAACGTGAGCTTTCACGGACGAGAATCAGTTGGCGACCAAGCGGTGGAATGGAGTTGTGAACATGAGGCTCGACACCGGGACTGAGGCGCCGGGATGGAAAACGTACTTGTACCGTTAGATGTGTTGAGTAGAAGGCCACGACACGACAGGCTCTATGACGAGGCGTACAGCGGTGTAATTGTGATGTAGTGTGCTAACTACCCAATTTATGAAATCCCCCCTCTACTATGAAAGACTATATAATTGGAGCGCGTTGAGGATTGGGATACATTCGTCAAGGTTTGGGTGGCTTGGTACGAAGCACCTCTTACTTGCCTGTCGTCGCCTAAATGGCAGACACTGGAAGGGACTGAATTGAAAAGCTTAGACACGTTAATGATAAAAATAGAAATGTGGATGGATTTTCTTAATTTAGCTTCAGCAATAAGCCCGACTCTAATCTTTAATATATACGCTGTGTAAGCTTTCGGTAGTTTTCGCTAACCTCGTTTTCAAGTTGAAAACCGTCAAGGTGATGGAACAGCAGCAGTCAATTGCAGTACAGCTAAGTCAACTGTACTGACTGCAAGTTGACTGTACTGACTGCAAGTTGACTGTACTGACTGCAAGTTGACTGTACTGATTGTAAGTTGACTGTGTTGACTGGAAGTCAAGTACAGTGGAGTGCCCAATTCAATGTGGGGCACGGGCCAAGCAGTAGCCCATACAGATTAGTGTGCAGACCGGCTAGCGGTTTGCCAAACTTCGAAATCACCACACCACTTTCAATGCAATACACACACCAGTTAATTCGACCACGATTCGAATCGACTACGTTGCAACGATAAAAGCCTACCAACACAAGGTTCAATTAACAATTTTTCATTATGAAAGTTTTTCTTCGAAACTTTTGATTATTAATAGAGAACGGATATCCGTAAGAGTAAAAAAAGAGTTTCATATAAGTAGAGTAGATTTTTGTACGGGTTGGTTTTGATAATGTAAATGTAGTGATGTTTAGTGGTGTTTGGTGGTGTTTACGAAACGGCTTATATGGTTACCTCTACTACATTTTCTACTTTTTCAATTATATGTATTGAAATTATATCCTGGTAAAATTACCCTATTTATAACATGTTTTTTTCTTAGTATAGATTTTATTTGCTGGATAGCAAGTAGGGTGAAATCAAAAATAGTTGGTATTATAGTACGTAGTAGAAGAGCGTAAAAGAAGACGACTAAGTTTAAACCATTAGCTTAAATAACGACAAAGACTAACACTATTTGTGAGTACAAAAACCAACTATAGTACCACACTATATATTCCACTATGGCACAATAAATGCCATCGAAAAAAAAAATGTCTTTATTATCGAAATTTTAAGAGAATGTTTTCTTGCGAGAATATCTTTTCGCAAGAACGAAGTCTTGCAAGACTCAAGTTTCATTGTCTCCTCACAAACCTTATTTAAAGTTCTTTGCCAGTTTTTTGCAATGTTCCAAATCCACCAAAGATTTCTATTTATCGTTTTTGCTTCCGAAATGTTTTCATTTGACTAAGTATTGTACTTGATGGCTAGGGCGACGTTAGCAGTCCAAACACTTATCCAAAATACGTATTAGAACAGTAGTGTTATGACCCAAGCACGTTGGCGGGTCAGGAAACAGGCCAGCATGCAGCTGAGCTACCGAGAGCCTGAAGTCCAACACATCAGGCGGGGAATATCTCTTTGTCAGCACCAGACTAGGCAACCCTCCAGGGTTAGGGCTATCTAGATCACAAGTGCTCACTGAGCCTCAGTGAGCACCGGTGAGCCTCAGTGAGCACCGGTGAGCTTCAGTACTGAAGATGGTATGAAGGCCATAGGATATAAGGACACGGTCAGCACCACATAGATAGTATTTCCTTCATAGCTCTTCAGTTGTCAATCTAAGTATTCAGTCTCAGTGTATTCTGAATAGCCTCACGGTTTTTGATCATTACTTGCACGGTTGCGATATTGTTCACTCAGCACCTCTGCTACCTTCTTGATAACATATACCCTCTGACACCTTCTATATACTCACGGGTATTTAGTGTGATTATTACAAGTAGTTAATGACAGTATAGTCAGTCAACTTTACTCTTTTTTATTTTATATCATTTACCACCGGGCAGTGCTCAATTTATAGCCAGTATAGGGCGGCCCTGTCTAATGTTAAAGTTACATATGCTAGCGGGAAGGCTTGCAACTTGAGTATTCCTATCCTATAACAACCACCCTATTTGAAAATTCCCACTTTCTTTTTTAGGTTATACCGTACAGTCCGTTAAACAAACTATGGTAAATGAAAGCCTTGTCCCCAACTAATCATTTATACAAGGTTGAAAACCTAATCCTATACACATATGGCCAATTTTCGGGCAATATTGTATACGTATGTGTTGAATGGCGATGTGGTCTTATAATCAACCGTATTAGTCCTCACTACGTGCCACAAACTCAGTGCAAACTACAAACATGGACCATATCTGTATAAGTTTGTTCACGTGCCACAAAAAAGAGGGCAAATACCACCAAGTGTTTCGGAAAAGGATTTCGACCCAATATATCTGTAAAGAAAAGTCCATCGCCCCTTACAACCTATGCTCATAAAACGGAAACACACACACACACACACACACACACATACACACACAAAAAATACCTTTCCCAGGAATCGAACTTCAAGCTAACCTTCCAATCAAGGCCTTAAGGTACCCTACAGTTTAGAGATCCGTGAAAGCGTGAAAACTGTAGTCTAAGCCGGGCCGTGCTGTGCGGCCATCTCAGTCCCCGCTCGACGCCTATTCGCATCGAGGATTTGACGGCGGTCCTAAAAGAGTCAAAGACCTGTAAAAAACTTATATCTTGGTTGAAAGCCCGTAGCAATAAGGAAGATATACTCCACAGCTCGTTTGGCGAGTTACCCTTTTGCCATAGGCCGCAAACCAAAAAAGGGAAAAAAAAGGTGAAATATGGTATACTACGAAGCGGGTAGTGTGCCGTGAAAAGTCTTCTATAAACAGCCAAATAAAGGTGTCCAAAATAAAGTCGAAGGTGAAAGCTTTGCTGAGCGGACGGGGCGCCGGTATAGGTGGTGACAGTTAAAAAATAAATGCATAAATAGATAAATAGAGCCGTTAAGTGCGAGCGCTTATAATAAAGGGTTTTTAGACTTTAAAGTGCGAAAGGAATCAAACTTGCATTGTAGTGTAAGTTCAAATCTAAAGGGCTACGTTGGTATAAGTAACGAGGGACGGAATCGTTGGTTGTAAGGGCTGTTTTCTGGATGAACCGTTGTGCGGGCGGTACCCCGGGCCGACGACGATTTCCATAACTAAAAATGGGTCGCCGGAAAAGATTTAAGTGGTAATAAAGCCGATTAGTGATGTTGTGGTGGAATAGGATGCATGTGAAGTGATGGTGTTGAGAGCGGTTGGGCCTGAAATTTTTTCTCAGAAGTGGGCACTGTTAGGGTTTACAGTGTAGGCCCCCTACCTTTCTTAACAAGGTGGTGCGTGCACCCACGCCAAGAAAGTTGATGTAAGGTCGAAGATGCAGTCAACTGTACTGTCAAGTAAGTTGACTGTACTGACTGCAAGTTGAGTGTATTGTTTGTGGGTTGACTGTATTGACTATAAAGTCAAGTATAGTATGTGCCCACTTCAGACTAGAGCACGGGCCAAGTAATTGGCCATACAAATTAGTGTGCAGATCGGCTAGCGGTCTGCCAAACCTAGAACAATACATCCACCATTTGACCACATAATACTACTGTTATTTCGACTAATCGAATCGATAACGTTACAACGTCTAAAGCCTTATCAATACTGATTAATTCTTATTGGGTTAAGAACAGATTGGCTAAGTAGAAGAAGATGTTACTTTCCAGTTGTTATACTTTAAGTTATTGTTAAGGTAGAGGAAAGATTCTTACAAAGCGCCTTTACTACTGTGCTAGTTTCTATAGCAGTACTTAAAGAAGACTTTTGGGTTGCGCTAGTCTCTATGGCAGTTTAGAGGTAACGACGGTATCGTTATCGAAAACACCAAGAAATCTTTACAGATCTTTTTTAAAGACGTTTAGATTAACTATTAGAAGTCTTAAAGTTCAGCAAGTTAGCAAACAGCTAAGTCAGTACTACTACAGGTGTTATTACTATGGAAAAACGATTAAGTCATCACGTCAAATAACCTATAATAATAAACGACCTTTGATCTTACCCTTTACATCAAACCTTTACCCCCATTTTACTCTTTTCACTTCTACTACATCAACTCAATCGTTAAAATCACTACTTTGAGCGAAAACACTAAGAAATACCAAATCGCATCAAGAAAGCTACGCCACACGATTTAACGCCAAGTAGCTAAGTTCTTACGCGACTCTACATCAAAACACCAAACCTCTACGTTGAAAAACCACCAAGTCCCTCACCCTACACGTCTTACATAAGTTAAAACGTCAAAATAACTAACGTTAGTACTTACTTTAAATCTATTACCGACTCCATTAGTAAAGAAACAATTAAGGCTCTCAAACAACTATTTGCTAAGTATTATAACTACTATCTTGAGGGACAAAACATTAATGAATACTTAACCAAAAAACACTTGACTAACTTTGTCGACTACTATATCATCGATTACGATAAAGGAGAAGAACTTAACCGCGGAAATAACGCTTTTTATAAATACCATGAATTATTCGACGATAAAACTATTAATATATGGAAAAAGTTTTATAAGGGTATTAAGTTAAAGTTAAAAGAAAAATTAAAGAGACAGGCGATTTAAATTTTAAAAAAGAACTTTACCAAGTTAGCAAAAACACCATTCGACCTAGTCCAACTTGAAAAATGCCCTTAAAACCTACAACTTAAGGGAAAAGATATTAAAGAATTTTAACTCCCTTATACGAGATTTAAGGGGCTTCCTATTTACCCTTAGCTTAGTTAAACCTTTTTACGCGCTAATGATAAGAAACCTATTAACCTACTCGAGAGCTTAGCACTTCTACATGATAGTTTGGAATACGTTTTTAGCGGCGGTAGGATACGTAAAGTAGTAACCGCTAACGCGGCCAAAGGTATTAATATTGGCGCTTTACATCAGTTAATTAAGTAATATAGTTAAGCTTTCTAAAACCTTTAGGTTCTTTTTGCCTCTCAATATTTTAATTAGAATCGCCAAGCCCTTTAAAAGCATTTTCACGGCAGATTTGCCTACACGCGCGAGCCTATTACAGGTCCTACTATAGGACTTTACCCCTCGGGTTAGGCGACTGGCAATTACCCTTAACATTGCGTTTGGAGGCTCTAAAGCTTAAATTGCCAGGAAACACCACCAATAAAGATTGAGATAACTATCGCAACTTGCTTCCAAAACCTGTTAAAATGGTTAATATTAATTATAAGCTTTTTAAGGGCTTTGTTAAGATTTGGAACGATATAAAAAAGTATAACGGAAAGCCTTAAAACCTTTTCTACACGAAGATTATGCCTTTTTGAACATTTGTAAGTAAATAGAGGTTTCTTCTTTTGGTTTTCACTTACTATTCCCCTAAATCCTTATAAGGTATATGAGCGATTATTACCTGATTTTCCTAACCCGACTAACCACTTTTCGCGAAGTTTATGATAATATAAAAGGCTATTTTAAATACGACGTTTACCTTGCCTAATACTATAAAGATTAGGCAATCACGTGGTAAACCACGATAATAACGAAAAAGAAAAAGGAGGAAATACTAATAAATATGTTTAAACAAATAATTAATAAGTTGATATTGTGTCAACAAATAATAGAAATAGCCTACAGTAGGTGAAGCTATATTTATCGAACAGGTATAGGTAGCCGTTACGAGTGTTAACGAGTTTAAATATACCTTATAATACTCAAATACCACGTAAGAAGGCTTTTTTAACCAGTTACGCTTTTCGTTCACAACAGTAATAACATATATATCAAATTCGCTTAGTATATACCCCATAATCGGTAAATTCTTTAACGTAAATAAAAGAGACCTTATAGTAGTTAATTACGTTGAACGTAAGTACGGTTACGGGCGATTTTAACGCCTAAGGTTTGGTCTATTAATTTTAAACTAATGGTAGTAGCAACGTTAACAATAATAGGGTCAGAATTTAAATAGACCTATAAACCGTAATAACTATTGTCGTAATAATGGTAAAAAATATTGAATTTATAACAAATCTGGTTATTAGTTAATTCGCTACTACTTTGCTGAACGAAACAAGAAAAAGGTAATATATTATATCTAATACCCTCTTAATTTTAAATAGGATTATTTGAATCAAATGGTAAACTTCGAGGGCGACGAGCTAATTAACGGCTATAGTACCCTTAAATAAATTAAATAACATAAAGATAATATTTCTAACGCGGTGTAATAATTGCCCGATTATGCCTTTTTGTACCACCTAGGTGGTAAAGACCCTTATATTTACCTTAATTCAACCACTAACTATTTATACACCTTTAACCTTTGCAATCGTTATGCAAACAATACGTTTTAAGGTATTATGCCAGATATAGGGGCAGTACAGTACTTAATAAAAAGATATTCGCAGTACGTTATATTATGGAGGAAAAGCACTATAACTTCCGAAATTAATCGTCACGATATTAATAAGGCTAAAGTTGATTTCAGATTAGGCGAATAACTATCATTACTAAGGATAATGGTGGTTCAAATTATTATTAAGTCGATTACGTTTTATATCCTTAAGTACCCTACCTCTTTCCTTTTTTATTTAAAGGATATAAAAACCCTTAGCGTTAACGTTAATATTAACGCTAACGATCTAGTTAAAAACGGATAAAGGTTTCACCTCGCCTTTAAATAAGGATACCTATGGTTTTATCTTAAAATCTCTAAAGTAGTAATATTAAACTTAATGAAGCCGGAAATACGCTAATTACATCGGCGTTTCAACTAATTAGTCGTCGACAGGTTATATAAAGTCCTAAAGTCCGCAATGCATAAAGATATATAATGTTTTTCCCTAAAAGCCATTGAAAAGCTTTACTACCACTGCCAAATATATGCCTAAACCCCTCTAAAATATAGGTTTACACTGAAAAACATTAAAGGCTTTAATTATAAGGTCTTTATTAATATATTTTACTTCGATAATTAGTTTATTCATCACGTCGTTTATTCTATAACCTTTTTTAAGGAGCTAAGATTTTGAAATCCTTTTCAGGAAAGGATACGTGGGAAACGTTAAGTATGTTATGAATTAACACGTATCTAGGCCTACCTAACATCGTTGTTTACAATACTGGCACTAACTTTATGGCGGCGAAGTTTAAGAAAAATGCTAAAATAATAGGCATTTAGTATAAACAGGTATTTGTAAAGGCCTACTAAAACATTAGAAAGGTTAAAAGGGTATACGCTTTACTTCGCCGAACGTATAATATCCTTACGTTAGAAATTGAAAATTTTACGAATCTAAAAGTACGCTTTTAAATAGCGGTAAAGGTCCTAAATGATACTATGGGTATTAACGTCCTATTGACGACGTTGCTAATCTTTGGAGCGTATCCACGTTTAACGAGTAAATCTCTGCTATTAGTAAATACCTAAAAGTGAATTGTAACTTACGGTAAAGTCCTAAAGGAATCGCAAAAGGAATTAGTACGCTATCAGATTAATAACGACCTTAATACTAGAAACAGATCTATAATAATCGACGTACTGACTTTGCTATTATAAAGTGAAGTCCTCGTGTAGCGGGAGCTGGGTAAATAAAAGGGCATATATAAAATCTTAAATATGACTAACTTTAAAGTAGTTGTTAAAATTATCAATAGTCTTATAACGTTTCATACCACTTAGGTTAAACCTTATATTAGAGCTACTAACGATAAAGACCCTTAAGTTGAACGACTGGGCCAATACAAACCTCCTTTACCCATTATCGATAAGCCTATGAAACGCTATCGGCGTGGACGATCCCCGAAAAGAAGAAACACTATAAAGGAAGAATATATACCGGATCGTATCTACAATATTACTTAGGTAAACAGGAAAAAAAAAGGATAACAAAGACTTAATATTAAAACTATTGGTAAGCCTTAGACGTTGCAACGTTGTCAATTCGATTGGTCTTCGAAGTAACAGTAGTATTGCGTGGTCAGATGGTGGATGTATTGTTCTAGGCTTGGCAGACCACTAGCCGGTCTGCACAGTAATTTGTATAGCCAACTGCTTGGCCTGTGCCTAGAGTGAAGTGCAGCGTACTGCACTCGACTTACCTACATCCAATACGGTAAGTCTCCACAAAGCAATACACTTGCAGTACGGTCAACTTTACTGTACAGTGAAGTTGACCTACTGCATTGCATGCAATACTATTTCAACACTGACGGCTTTTTAGTTTGTGCGCGCACGCCAGTGTGGCTGACCAATTTTTTCCGGTTGCCACTGAATTGCCTCCTCATCAACTGGCCAGACCACTGTCAATTTAGTTGACTTCCATAATGAATTACACCCAATTGTATGCAAATTGACCCCCATTTGTCCTCAATTGCTCCGCCGCTCCGAGGTTCAAGTTCATCAACTCCCACAAAAAGTTCTTCATCCACAGCCCTTTGTAAACCTCCAAGCTTCCACTTCAACTATGCCACTTAAACAAATTACCATCATCTATCTTTTGGCAGTTTTCCAATTTGCCAGCACATCCCTGTCCACCGTTACGTGGCCTAGGCTTTCCGGGCGGCCTATCCATGTAGCTCTCGATGCGTATAATTAGCCTATTGCTGTTTACAAACCCTTTCAGGACTTTAATTAGTAAAGCCTTCTTCATGGCATTAGCAAGATTGTCTTTATCATCGATTTATCGGAACTCCTTAATTTTTCTCCCTTCGTATACTTCACGGAGTGCTATTATATTAGTTATTAAGCCCTGTTCGCTAGTGGTTCTAAGCTTCAAAAGGTATTTAAAAAGGCCTTTTATGTCGGTATAGATTATCACCGGGATAGGTGAAATCTTTAGCTACCTAGTGATAAGGTTAAGTGTCTCCTATAATATCATACTTATGTTAAACCCACTATTATACCATAAATCTCCGATGTCAGCACCTTTTGTATTATCCTTTTACACTTGATAAAGGTTTAGTAGATTAAGCTATCGGTAATACTAAACTAGTTTTCTCGCCTATCTTTATTAACAGGGGTTATCAAAAAGCCGATTTGTAAGGATAAGTCGGTGTTATTTGTAAAGGACCTATCCGTAAAGATTATTAGCTTTACCTTCATCAAGTCGATTAGGACTATATTAATCCTACGGTCCAGGTTTTACATTTTCCATTCAATCCTCTTATTCAACCGGTTAAAGTCTCCGTCTATTAGTTCCTGTGCTGATGCGGCGATAGATAGGTTGTATAATGCCTTTGATTAATATAGGGTAGCGATATAGCTGTTACGAGTACGTTATTCGAGGTACCGTTAGGTGTTAATCCGATCAGTCCTGTCAATTGTAGCCAAAACGGTGCCCTAGCCCTTTTGGTGAAAGCTAAGGCCGGTATTAACACTAAGTATACGGATTAACGATCCATTAAAGTCAAGTTAACTGCCCTCCATCAACGTCCTTACCGGCTTACAATTCCAAAACTTGGAGTCCTTAATCGTCTGCTACTCTATTACCACAAAGCTAGCCATTCCAACGAAAGAAGTATTGTTAATTTGTATACCCACCACGCCGAAGTCCCTTTCTTATATTACCAGCAAGTACGAGTCGTACGTTAAAGACTTTATTATTAATCGGGATTTAAAGTGCGATCAATAATTTATAAACCAGTAAACGCCTACCTTGGCTAACCCATATAGTGGTTTAATAAACCGCATTACCGTTTCTAAAGAGTAGATAGCACGTAGCTCTTACAGAAGTTTTAGTAATACAATCTTCTGTAGATCTGTTGCTAATTACGTATAGGCTCACGTATTATTATGTCTATTAAGTATAAACTTATTTTTATTTATAGCTAGTAAACTTGTTATGAAAGTAACTATAAAGCGTTGGTTAATTTTTTAAATTGTTGGCGACTACGTAAGGATCCAGTCCTTGCCTTTATTGACGTATCTTTAGGCGATTAGGCGTAACTTTTCGTACGACCGCCCCGAAGTTTTGCTTTTAACCTCGTGGATAATCTTCGACCTCAAGATCATAACGTTTGGGTTTTAAAGGTTAAAGTCGGTTTTCGGTACGAATTATATAACTTTTCGAATTAACAGGTCGTTAATTTCGACCTTATAGTTTTCCTTAAAAGGTTCACCTGAGGTTTTAATAATCCCTTATAACCTAAGCTTTAATACCAAGTCTTAGTTATCTTTATCTTTCCTGTTTACTTAAGTAGTATTATAAATACAGCCCGGTATGTATTCCTTTTCTTTAACTTTCCTTTTTTTCAAAGGTTGTTTACGTTAGCGGCATTTTATCGTTTTATCGATAACAAATATAGGAGTTTTATATTAGTTTCGTCGTTCAACTTAAGGTTCTTCATCGTTAGTAGCCCTAATATAAGGCTCAAACTAGGTGATTAGAAAAGATATAAGGCCGTTAACAGTTTTAATAACAACTTTAGAGTTCGTAATACTTAAGGTCCTATATAGGCCTTTTTATTTACCTGGATTCCGCTATACGAGGACTTTACTTTGTAACAGCAAAGTTAGTACGTCGATTGTTAAAAGGCTATTTTTGGTATTAAAAGCATTATTAATCTAGCGGCGTACCGATTCTTTTCATAATTTCCTCAAAGCTTTACCATATGCTGCAGCATATTTTTGAGTACTTGCTGAAGGCTGAGATTCACTCGTCAGGCATGGGTATACTCTAAAAACTAACAGCATTGGCCGTTAAGACCCATAATATCGTTAAGACCAAGTCTTTTTACTACCATCTATAAGAGTGCTTCCGAATCTGTAAAGTTTTTAATTTCCAACGTAAGGATATTATACGCTCGGAGAAGTAGTATATATGCTCTTTTAACCTTTATAATGCTTTAATAGGCTTTTAAAAGCACCTGTTTATATTAAATGCCTATTATTTTCGTATCTTCCTAAAACTTCGCCGCCGTAAAGTTGATATTAGTATCGTAAACAACGACGTCTGGTGGACCCAGATACGTATTAATTCACAGCATCCAGAAAGTTTCTCACGTATCCTTTTCCAAAAAAGACTTTAGAAATTTAGCTTCGTAAAAAAGTTTTATAAAGATAACGACGTAAAAAATAGGCTTATTATCCAAGTGAAATACATTAATAAAGATCTCGTAATTAAAGTTCATGTCTTTTTTCAATATAAACTTAAATCTTCGGTAGGCTTAGGCATACATTTAATAGTAGTAACAAAACCTTTTAATAACTTTCAGGGTAAATTATTCTACATCTTTATGTCCTACAGACTTTATGACTTTATATAGCCTACTAACAGCTAGGTAGTAAAAAATCCGGTGTAATTAAAGTATCTCCAGCTTTGTTATATTTAACACCATTATTTCCAGGCCTTAAAAATTAAACCACAAATACCCTTACTTAAAGGCGAGAAAAAACCTCTAACCGTTTTTTAAACTAGTTTATCTACATTGACGTCAACGTTAACGCTGAGGGTTTTTATATTCTTTAAATAAAGTAGGAAAATGGTAGGTGATTTAAGGATATAAAATATAATTACGCCTATAACAGTTTAAATTACCGTTATCCCCTGTAACGATAGGTTTTATTTTAGGCTAAAGCCAACTTTGGTATTACCAACATCATAACGATTAATTTCATTGGTTGTCATGCTTTCCCTCCGTATTAATACGTACTACGAATAGCTTCTTCTTAAGTACCTTACCGCCCCAGTATTTGATATAATACCTTAAAATGTATGGTCTGCATAACGATTGCGAAGGTTAAAGGTATGTAAGGGATCAAGGGCATAATCAGAGCAAAAGTAAGGGTCTTCACCACCCAAACGGTATAGGAAGACATAGTCGGCTAGTTATTAAACTACGCTAGGAGCAGTATTTTTGTGCCATTTAATCTGCTTAAGGGTATTATTATCAAATAGCTTGTCGCCTTCGAAATTTATAACTTTACTCAATTATTCCTGTTTAAAAGTAATAGGGTACTTGTTAGAATAGCAGTTAAATGTAGAAGAGTCAAGTCATTTTTACTGTAAGAAAATTTGATTGTACCAACTGCAATATTAGATGCAGTTTATAGGGTTGCACTGCAAGTACAGTATAGTAGGTGCCCACTGCAAAGTGAGGCACAGGCCAAAGCGTTTGGCTATACAAATTAGTGTGTAAACCAGCTAGTGGTTTGCAAAATTTAGAACTTGGACACATCAATCAACAATATCAACGCAGCACCAGTTACTTCGACCACAGTCATTCAAATAGACTATATTGCAACGATAAAGGCCTACCAACAGCACTAAATATAATATATTACCTTTTTATAATTTCGCTTAGTCGGAGGATACCAAGTTAACTAGCAACTAATCTTAATACAAATCCAACGTTTTTTACCACTATTATGACGATAGTTCTAGCAGTTAGCAAGTCCGCTTAGAACTCGGCCTTATTAATGCCAACGTGGTTACTGCTTCCAATCTGGAGCCGAGGTTGATAATCCAAACTTTAGGCGTTATAAACGCTCGTAGCTGTACTTAAGGTCGACATGGTTAACCACCATAAGGTCTTCTTCCTCTATATTAGTAAAGTTACCAGCTTAAGGGTACATACTAAGCGAGTTTGTTGTACGCGTTATTATAGTGGTAAGAAAGGAACGCAAGTGGTTAAAAACCCCTTCAAAGGTGGTATTTAGGTGTTGTAAGGCGTATTAAAACTCGTTGAAGCCCATGACTGCTACCTGTACCTACTAGAGAAGTGTGGCTTCGGTAGTATAATACTTCCCTATTATTTTCTGGAACAATATTAGCTTGTTAAACATTTAATTAAAGACGTTTATTAGTAATTCCTCTTCTTTTTTCTTTGTTATTATTATAGTTTACATCGTGATAGCCCAGTTTGTATAATATTATGCGAGGTGAATGTCGTACTCGAAGTGTCTCTTTATACCATTTTAGATTTCGCGAAACGTAGTAGCGTTAGTTAGGAAAGTTAAGTAATAGTCCTTAGCGTGCTCTGTGAGGACTCCGGAAAACAGTAAGTAAAAACCAAAAGGAAGGGCCTTTATTTATTTACAAATATTTAAAAAGGGTATTATTTTAGTATCGAAAAGGTTATAAAGCTTTTCAACATACTTTTCTATATTATCTCAGATTTTAGCGAAGTTTGTAAACAGCTTGTAGTTAATGTTAACTATCCTAACAGGTTTTGGAGAAAGGTCTCGATAGTTATACTAGGCCTAAGTGTTGTTTCCTGGCGGTTTAGGACTTAGAGCTTCTAAGGCACAGTATTAAGGGTAATTACCAGTCGCCTAATATAAGGGGTAAAGTCCTATAGTAAAACCTGTAATAGGCTTTTGTATAAAGGCAAGTCTGGAGGGAAAATGTTTTTAAAGTGCTTGGCGATTATATTACTAAGAGGCTATAGGTACTTAAAGGTTTTAGAAGGCTTAAAGATCTTTCTTCATTAACTAGTGGAAAGCGCTGACGTCAATACCTTTAGCCTCGTTAGATATCGCTGCTTTACGTACTCTATCACCACTAAAGGCGTACTACGCGCTGTCACGTAAAGATACTAAACTACCGGTCAGGTTAATAGGTTCCTTATCGCTAACACATAAAGAGGCTTAATTTAACCAAGAGTTAATGGATCCTTTGGAGCGTGTGTATGGGTGTTGAAGTTTTTTCCTCTTAGGCCGTAGGTCTTCTAGGTATTCTTTAAGTTAGACCAACTTAAAGAGTATTTCCGCCAGTTTAGTAATATTTCCCTTTGGTACGTAAATCCCTCCGTGTTTAAGTTCAGTTCTTAGTTTGGACTTAACAGTCTTTTGAACTGCTTTTCATATGTTAATCATCCAGTCTTCAAAAAACTTACAGGTCTTAAAAAACACATCGTCAAGGTCATCTTCTTCTTTAAGGTATTCTAAGATAAAACAACCGATAAAGTTGGTTAGATGCTTTTCAATTAAGTCTTGATCGATGTCGTCTCCCCAAAGGTCGTAGTTATATTACTTGACGAAAGCTATTCCAAGGTTTTCAATTGTTTTTACTAGGCGAGTTTGGTAATAGCCTGAATATGAGGACTTGCGGTAGCCGTCTTAACGTTTTGGCTTGTGCAGGACGTATAGTGCGAAGGACTCGGTGATTTTGGGCGTAAGGGCTTAGTATTTTAGTGTAGAGTCGCGTGTGAATTTGACGACTTAGCGACTTGGCGTAAGGTTACGCAACGTGGCTTTCTGAGCGTAACTTGGTGTTTTCGCTTAGAGCAGCGAAATTAACGATTATCGTGGTGTGAGGAGTGAAAAGAATAAATTAGGGTAAAAGTTTGATGTAAAGGGTAATGGCGAAGATCGTTTAGTAGTGGTGGAGGGCGAAGGTTGTTTGTTATAGTTGTTTGGCCGTGGGACTTAGTCGTTTTCTTACGGTAGTAGCACCCGCAATAGTACTAACTTAGCTGTTTGCTAACTTGCCGAGCTTTGTGATTTTCAACAGTTAATCTTAACGTTTTTCTTCAAGAAGGATTAATGAAGATTTCTTGGTGTTTTTCCCAGTAGCGATACCATCGCTTACTTCCAGATTGCTTTTGTGGACTAACGTAACCCAAAATATCTTCTCTATTTTCCTGCCATTGTGGACTGATGCAGTACTAATAGAGGCCCTTCGTAAGAATCTTTTCTCTACCCTAGACGTAGAATAGAGCGTAATAACCGGAAAGTAGCTTCGTCTTCTACTTAGCTTATCTGTGCTTAACTCAATAAGCATTTATCAGTGTTAGTAGGCCTTAAAAGTTGCAACGTTGTCGATTAGATTGGTCTTCGAAGTAACAGTAGTATTGCATGCTCAGATAGTGGATGTATTGTTCTAGGTTTGTCAGACTGCTAGCTAGTTTGCATAGTAATTTGTATTGCCAATTACTTGGCCCGTGCCCTAGAGTAAAGCGCAGTATACTGCACTAGACTTCTACTCAATGCGGTAAGTCTCCACAAAGCAATACACTTGCAGTACGGTCAACTTCACTGTATAGTAAAGTTTACCTACTGCATTGCATGCAATACTATTCCAACAAAACATTCGAATATAAGGTATTATATAAACCTTTAGTAAACCTTTTAAGGAAAGCGATAAAGTCGAAATTAACGACTTACTAACTCGAAAATATGTATAATTCGTACCGAAGGTTGATTTTAATCTTTAAAATCCAAATGTTACGATCTTCAATTCGAGGATTATTTACGAGGTTAAAAGTAAAACTACGTGGCGGTTATACGAAAAATCATGTCAATTCGCTTAAGGATATGGTAATAAAAGTAAAAATTAAATCTATATATAATAGTCAACTATTTTAAAAATTAACTAACATTTAGTAATTACACTAATAACAAATTTACTAGTTCAAAATTAAAGCAAGTTAACATTTGATAGTTGAAATAGAATATAAGCCTATATACAATTAGTAACGGATTCATACCGGATTATACTATTAAAGTTACTATAGAAACTACGTATTATCTACCTTTTGAGAACGGTAATACGACGTATTAAACCGTTATAAAGACTAATTGAAGCAGGTATTTATTAATTTTTTATTCACCAGTTATACTTTCAATTACTGTTAGGCAAGAAGTTTTTAATATACGACCCGAATTTGTTGATAAAGTAAAAAATGACTTTAGCCTAGTAGGCATATAAATTCACGATACTCTTTTCATTGGAATGGCTGGCTTGATAATATCGGAATAATGAGCGATTAAGGACTCTAAGTTCTGAAATTGTAAACTGGTTACAACATTGACGAAGAGCAATTAATTTAACCTTGACGGATCATTAATCCGTATATTTGGTGTTGATTTCGGCCTTAACTTTCGTTAAAAAGCTCAAGGTACTAATTTAGCTATAATTAACAAAATTAACGTAGTCAAGGCTTAATGATACCTTGAATAATGTGCACATAACAGCTATATTACCACTTTATACTAACCGAAGGCGTTTTGCAACTTTTTTACCATGACGTAAGTACAAAATCTTATCAACAAAGACTTTTACTGGTTTAATATAAGTATTAAGTAATAAATGAAGAATTTAGACTGAGGGATTAATACAGTTTCAACCAACCCATCGAAATTTAAGTTAATAATCTCTATGAATAGGCTTTTTACAAAAAATACCAACTTATTTTTACAGATTAGCTGTCTAATGACGTTCGTTAATAAGGATAAGCAGAAGGACTAATTAAATATCACCGGTAACTTGATTTACTAGACTTTTGTTAAGTATAAAAGGATTCAATAAAGCGTATTAGCTTTAAAGGTTTCGGTATAATAAAAAACTTTAATTTTAACATAACATTATGGAAAACCCTTTAAGTAATTATCAGGTAGTTAAGGATTCCTTCTATCCCGGTGGTAATTTATACCGACTCAAGGAGCCTGTTCAAATACCTTTCGAAGCTTGGAATCACCAGCAACAAACGCCTAAAAATCCACGTAGTAGCACTTCGCGAGGCCTACGAGGGGAGAGAGATTAAGGTATTCCAGTAAATTAATAACAAAGATAATCCTATTAACGCTATAATGAAGAGATTGCAAAACAAGTCCCTTAAAATGTTTGTAAACAGCAATAGGCTAACTATACGCATCGAAGGCTGCGTTGATAGGCCGCTCGGAAAGCCTAGATTACGTAGCGACGATCAGGGATGTACTGACGAATTTGAAAACTGCTAGGGGATTAATAATGGTAACTTTTTTAATGAGCACGGTTAAAGTGGAAGTTTATAAAAGCTTATAGTGAAAGAACTTTTTGTGGAAGTCGATAAAGTCGGACCTCGGAACCGTGGGGCAATTGATGGCAATCGGGGTCAATTTGCATGCAATTGGATGCAATTCGATGTGGAGGTTAATTGAAATTGACAGGGGTCTAGCCAGTTGACAAGGTCGCAGTTCAGCGCTTACCAGAAAAGATTGGTTAACCACACTGGCGTGCGCGCACAAACTGAAAATCAACACGTATCATATTAACTTCCTTTTCTTAATATAGCTAATATTTATAACGGTTTCGGATTTGGTTATATTATTATGAACGCCTTTAATAGCGATAATTATCTTTTTCATAAGGTATATTGCCCTTTTATACTTAAATACCTTGCCTGTTGGTAAGGTTTCTGTCTTCTTCACGTGAAGTAAAAAGAGTAGAAGAGTAATCATATGATTGGTATAGTTGTAGTAAAAGATAGATCATCCAAAGAAGCATAACGAGAGTGCACACCACGGATGAGAGGTTATAAACCTCTCATCCGGGCAGTAACCCTTTCGCTATACACCCTGGAATACCTAATTTAGACCGCTCCACGCATGATGCACTTTTCATCTTGCAGGATTGTAGCCTACAACTGACACGTTATCGTACACTTGGCAGGAGTACACCTTGTAATACAGTGCACTATCACTTGCCCTATGTATACTAGCTATAAGGGTACATAGTAATATTCATACAAACAATCTTTTCTTTCTTCCTTATATACCTATAGTCTAGTAAAGATAGTGTAATTATAGCTATTTCGTATATATAGCCCGGTAATAACAGTGTGGTTGTAGTACTAATTACAAAAGTCTAAACTAGCAGTTTTTGTAATGATAGTGTGGTTGCGTTACCAATTGCAAAGGTCTAAATTAGTAGTTTTTATAGTGACAATATGGTTACAGTACTAATTAAAGAGGTTTGGATTAGTAGTTTCTAGCCGTGGTGGTGATTGTAGTAAGAGCTTGGTTGGTGTAATTAATAGGTGGCGATATAGTTATTAATAGCGCCTTTTATTATTTCCGATAGGAGTGTGATTACACAGGTGCTATAGGTGTGATTAAGCAGTAGTAATTACGCCGTCACGTATTGGGTTAGTATACAAAGATATATCGTTATTGGTTCAAGCAAAACTTTTTGTTATTTCTCCTTTAAAAGAATGTAGTTAAAGCTAATGTAAGTCCTTATTTCAACTTAACCTCTATTTTAATTAATTAAACTAAACAGCTTTAATAGGTAGGTTACTTAACTAATACCTATATACTAATCTCTTCTTTATCCAGATGCCGCATAAAAATAGGACCGCTAGACGCCTCTTAACGTGGGAGCGCCTCCGTGCCGCCGCTGTCGTTGCAACCGCCACTACCACTATCGACAACAGCCCGCCCTTATCAGGAATTATTTCATCCATAGCTGTTACTCCCATCACCGCCGTTACCCCTCTCGCCCCGTCATCTCCCGCCGCCATCGCCACCCCCTCTCTCCTCTCCCCTTTACCCCTCCCTCTTCCCCAGCTCCCAGGTGAAGGAGCGGGGGGCTTCTAAGGTTATAAACCTCACCCTCTCCCCGCTGATGAAAATCCCCTTAACCGCGGGAGCCCCTTTACGCCATAAGCGTAGTCTGGTGCAGCTCCACCAAGGTTCGTATACCCTAAATTCACCCGCTTAATACCTTTAATATTCCTTTAAACAAGGAGTATAAGACGAACCTACTCCGCCGCCTCAAGTTCCGTATCGCTAGGGTACGTTGCGAAGCCTTTTTAACGCGTAAGGCGTTAAAACGACGTACCCAGATCCATAATTCCGGGTTGCTAATGAATACACCCTACGTACCATGTATCGCATCTGTGACCGCGGGTAAATCCGTTAACGATTATTACAAAAACGTGGGTCATTCGGCCCGTTATCACCGTTACGAGTGGACCAATAGCGAATACGCCCCCGTTTCGTTAGTTTTGAGACCGTGCGCTGAGGCCATGTTACGTTCCCACTGGTTTTATAATATGTTTCAACTGATTAACAAAAGTCTCCTAGTTTAAAAAAGTAATATTTAAGGCGTTCGTAAAAAATAACCGCCATCGAAAATAGCTAAGATAAATAAATGTTAATTAGTATTAAGAGTTAACCGGTGGACCAAAAAGTTGGCGGTCGTTATTACCGCCGGAAAACGAGGCTTACACATATATTGTTATGGTCCAACCTACGATGGTAAGCCGAGTAGGTGACAAATGGGATTTACTATTGAGGTGCGGAGGGAAACTAGAAGAGGCTACCATGGCCCAACGTGCAGGACCCTTGGGCAAGGCTAATGCTCAGCCCGTCACGTATCCTTATACATACTGTATAAGGACCATACCTTATCCGTATACGGGCCATGTCCAGCCTGTACCCAGACCGTACCCTATCCGCGCCCGGGCCGGGCTTAGGCCAGGTATTACCCATCCCGTTATATGTATAATCACATAACCTATAAGCTTAATAACTAAAGGCCTAAGTTTATAACATGCCCCCTCCTCCCGGATGCTATAAGTGCCGTGGCGCCCTTTTGGATAAACACCGGATGCGGGCTGTACCCGCCTAATACGCGGGTTAGGCGCAGGCCGGTAACACTACATTTAATATATCGTATAACGCTTCGGTTGGTCCGCCTCTAGGTTGCCGGCGCCGTATAACGTACCCGTTAACGCGCCGTATAAGGCAGCCTTCTTGCCGCCGATATCGTATGATGCGCTATATAAAGTTACGCTCCTGTCTCCAGTACCGTATAACGCACCCTATATAACACGTAGCCACTGTTAAATACGGTCCGCCAGTCCTTATAAATATTAACGTCCCCCGTAATCTCCAAAAATTCCTCTTTTTCCCTTTTACATTACCGCCCCATTTTGTTAACTACCCCCATTATAACCCTTTCAACTCTTCGTTGTATATGCCAACCAGCTATTCGCGCCAACATATCTCAACTTTTTTTTTCTCTTAGCTTATCATTATAACCGACGTATATAATGGTTCTAACTTAGGTTACGTTATCGCTAGCGCTCCTAAAGAAAAAAATTAGCCTTTTAGCAAGATATACTTTCCTATTACATACTAATACCTTGTTATTAACTTTATATTACAACCACCTTACGCCATGGAAAATCTCTTCGTCTTTAAAGATAATATGGATAAAAGTAAACTTTTTCCACTATAGGCTAAAAACGCCTACATATTATACATTAATCGTCTTTTAAACTTTGGCGTTCTTTTGTTTTGCATCCGAATTTATTGGGTATAAGGGTATTGCATATATCGAAAGGTCTATGACAAGGTAACCTTATAAATAATATTTATAAATTATTCAGCTACTAATTAATTCTTTTTCGTAATATATTTAGAAGATAAGCTTACTTACGGCTTTACCCGGTTTACGTGCCCTTTTACCCTAATTGGTTACTATGGTAGAGGATAAAGACCATATTCTATCCCCTAGGTATAAATGTTAGGGAGATATCCCAGGTTATCGATTTGTTTTTATCTCCGCTTTTTTTAAATTGGTGAATTAGTTCGCCCGGCTCTTTAAAATCGTTCGGGCATAAAGAGTTTTTACTATACCGGTCGTATAGGCCGCTAATTCTTTAGCTATATGCCCACGTCGACTTTTCCTTCCGGATCCGCCTTTACCCCAGACCCTTTTATCGCCTTTTACTATATCGCCTGTTTATAAAAATAAAACGCCTTTAGCCGACCGGGCTTTAACGTGTAACATCTTTGCCTCGGCCCCTTTTAGCTATCGCCGTATATATTTTCGTAGTTTTAATCTAAATGGCTAAAATAATATAGCTACTTAGGTTATATCTTTTAAAGCTAATATAGGTTACGGCTTACAAAATATTACGAACAAAGTTTAAAAGTTAATTATATCATTCCCGATTTTACCTGTATCCTATTTATTAACTTTAAATAAAATCGAGTTAATTGAGCCGACCGCGAACGGGCGTAGGATCGCGCCCAGGCCGACCGCATTACCCAAGCCTAAATTAACGTGTTAAAGTTTTTAGTAACCCGCCTAAAGAGTTACTCCCCTCCACCCCATCTTTCGACTTAATTTTTGTTAACCATTATCGTTAGCTTCTTTTAACGCTCATCCCTTTAACGTTATTCTTTATCGTTGGCCCCCACCAACATCCATCCCTCCTTATATTATCCGTTATTAGCTTCTCTCAACGCCCGATTTTCTTCGCATTATCCGCCTTCTTTAACGTCGCCTCGTATCCGTCCCACCTTTTACCAGCCCCCTTTTTCGGAGTTTACCAGTTTTCGCTATATTATTTACCGTTCCCCTCCCCTAATATCGCCCAACGTTCGAAGCTAGTCGTAGTAGGGCCCCTTATATTAATAAAGCCGGTACATATTAAACCTAAATAAGGATACTAATAATAAATAAATGGATTTTCATAAAAATATAATGGGAACCGCCTTACGGTTGGATACGCATCCAAGATAGTCGGGTAGTATTTGCCCGGCCTTACCTATAATATTTTAACCTCGTTTAATAAGAAATTCTCTCTTTCATTTACTCGTTAAGTGTTATTTCAAGGGTATAGGTAATTCGTCTCGCGTTTATCGCTTGATATAAGCTTAATATCGTTGTCAAAATACCTGGCTATCGTAAACCTGAACATATTATTATTTCGGTTTTAATTTGTCCAAGGCTATAATATATTAATAATTTTCTATCAATTCCTACTCCGGATTATCATAACCCTTTTAATTAAATAAACGTAATAAACCCCGCCTTTTCCTGTATTTACTGTAAGGATATCTTATACTTTAAATTCCTCGTATTTATCGTTCCTTTTATTATTAGTTATTAAGACTTCTTTCAAGCGAACATTCGATAAGATTTACAAAAGAAAACGGATCCAAATCTACCCTCTTAATTAAATTTATATTAAATGCCAGATATTTATTAAAAATATTTAATACGATGTTAAATGGATTTCAAATACCGACCACCCGGTATTAATTATAAAGGTAATCGAGCTTTTTACTCGAGTGGTAAATATTAATATTACGAAAACTTAGCTAAACCTAATTTCTTACCTTATATCGTTTCGCCGGATATTGTTGACGATTCGCTGTCGTTTTCATTTGTCATTAGATATAAATTATCGTCGTCTAAACTAGTTCCATTCCTTCGTGTAATCAAGTTAAAAACGTAATAACTCGCTCTGCTGGACTGGTTAACGACCTTATATTCCCATTTAACTTTAAAATAGGTGATATTTCGGACTCATTTAGTAAACGATTCGTATTAAACCCGGTAACCATCAATTTCCGGTTATTTAACGTTAATTAATAAGTGGGTAAATATAAAGCTTAATCGTATTATAAAAAGGCGATAACAACACGTAAATACTTTTAAACCTCCTGGTTAACCCATTCAATACCATTATTTGTTTATAGGTAGTATACTGTAAATAAATGTTATTCGACTTTTACCAAAAATAAAATGTTGTTTAAAATGCGCCTACCTAATACGAACCGCGGTTATAAATAATGAAAACCAAAAACTTTTAAAATCTCTACTATATATTCTGGAAATTCTTTGCGTACGTATCGAGAATTATAAACCATATAATCTTTAGCTGAATAAACTTAGAAAAACGATTCGTAATAACTAACAGATATCGAAGGCCGCTATTAGGAATAAATAGGTCGATTATAAAGTCGATCAAAATATACGTTTCATAGCGATCAGGAATAAGAAAAGATTAAAGGAGGCTTTAACGTAAGGTATGAAAAGGTTTCATTTCATTATACTACGTATAAATTCAATATAAACATCGAATATTTACGATTATCCCCTTTTAGTGGTAACCTCGTTACAAAACGCGAAATAAAATATTTTTACCTAAATAACACATAATAGGTGAGTCGTAAGTTTATTATAATATTATTATTATTAGTAGTTTATAATACGGTGATTATAAACGATTATGATAACGTAATATGTTTCGCGGGTCAATTTTACAATTTGAAATTTACATTAATTATCTTACTTGAGGTAAAAAACGCCGAATGCCTTCGAAAACCGCTAAAAAGCGAACCTTATATAACGGGTCATTCGTTATTCCTTAGTTTTATAATTCCATTAATGTATTTAGATCCAAAATAAGAAAGTTATTCGGTGTTAACGATACCAGCGGGCTTAACGTGGGCTGAACCCGCGGCGGTACCGCCGGTACCACCGTACTGAAATCCCTTAGCCTTATTCTCGATAACGACCCAAACGTGGGCTAGACTTGGGGCGATATCGCCTTCGGCGGCCTTTCGAAAGCCCCTGACCCCCCTTTAGGATATATATCATCGTAATCCAACAATTAGGCCTCCGTTTCGCCAAACTCTTTTACATAACCCGTTGTAATCTATATCCCTTTAATGTATAAATCCATTAATACCACGTTTAATACAGAGATAAAAATAGGCTAAAAACCCGCTTACAGCGCTTTTTAACCTTGGGTTTATCTTATAACCTAGGGGTTAACGTATTCGAGTAGGCGCCTTGATTTACGGGCTGGTACCGCAAGTAATATGAAAAAAAGAAAGGACTTCAGCTTATTTAACCTAACGTTCCGAAATTAATCGTGGTCAAAAAATACTTCAACCCCTTATAATCCGTTAAAATCGTAAACAGTATACGGATATTACGTCATAAGAAAAACCAAGCTTTTAAATAAAATACTATCGCGAGGAATTCCTTATCATAAATAGTATAATTACATTTCGTATCCATTAATCATACGAAGTAGTAAGTCACTAGCTTTAATATATTATCGTCGTTCCATTACAACAAATACCCTCCTAAAGCCGTTTCTGAAAAGTTAGTTTCTATTATTATTAGCCGATCTAAATCTTAATATACGAAAATCGGGGCCGTAACAAAGGTATTCTTTAAGGTTTGAAATATATGTTTCTTCCGTTTCTTTTAAGCCTAAAGAATACCCTATTCCGTTAGGCGGACGAGATAATCCTATAAATTCAAGAAATTATTAATAAATTACGATAAAAGTTGGTAAAACCTAAAAAGTTTCGAACCTTTCGAACCGCACGTAGTAACTTTTATTCGCGAATTACTCGAATTTTTTCGGCGTCGGCCCGGATACCTATCCTGACTGTTACAATAAAACCCAGGTATTTTACCTTTTGCATTATGAAGTCGTATTTTTGAAAAATTAAATTTAACCCTGTATTATAAAAACTTCTTAAAACCACACAATCTTTCGTTATATAATTTTACTTAAATCGTTTAAAAAAATAGTTGTTTAAGTAGGTTATAACGAAATTATTTAAAATATCCGCTATTATATAATTAATATATCTTTAAAACGTCGCCGGCGCTTTCGCCAACCTAAAAGTGGTAATTAACTATTTAAATAACTCTAACTGTATACGAAACGCTGTTAATTCCTCCTACCCAGATATTATTCGAATACGATAAAAGGTCGTTCGAATATCCAACTTCGTAAGCCATATCAACTTCTATAAAGTACGTAAGGTCTTCTTAATCAAAGGTAAAGGAAAACGGTTTTATTTTATAATTTTATTTAATACCCGATGATCGATATAAAACCGTTACCCCCCTCCCCCCCGACTTACAAATAAGTAATACTGGTATCGCCGCTAATAAAAAGCTTATTCAAATTCAATCTTTATTTATTAACTTCGTAGCTTATCGTTGAAGTTTAAAAATTCATTTCGTAATATCGAGTATTACGAACCTTAAAGTTGTTTTGGTAAAACTTAATTTTTGTTCGGTTCAATATAAATATAGTGGTCGAATTTATTTTCATATGAAGGTAAAGTTATAGCTTTATCCTTATCAAATAGATCGCGGAATGTAATAAGTTTCAGTGGGAAACGTAACTAATTTACTTTTTGTTCAACCGTAGTCGTTGTCGTTACTTGTAAAACCCGCGTTATTTCGAAAAAGTTTATAGTATAAGCTATTTGAAACGGATCTCCCATACGTTATACATTTCGGTATGAATGTTACGTTAATCCAAAAAAAAACCGAACCTATTATATTTTATATATTTTGCGTCCTAAGGCTTATTAATATTACGTTGATTATCAAATCTCTTTAACTTTAAACTATCAAATGGTTACCGCCCGCGTTTGAAATTACCTATTAATATTATATTCAATGCATTCCAAAAATCAAACTATGCGTTATTCCGAAAATAATGTATACTAATATCGGGCTCAACCATTTATTAATATGTATACAAAACTAGGTTATTTAGGTAATACGACTATTTTGCCGTAACCCTAATATCGTACTGAAATTTCGCAAATATAATAGTCAAGTATGCTTTATCTTCAACCGTTATACTAAAGCCTCATTAATAACATAATAAAAATTATAGTCAAAATCGACTTAAATATTTAAAAAGTAGTTATTATTAAAAAACAAAAAATAAGGAATAGTTCCTCATTTATACGTATTTCAATTGAAGTAAGCTTTATTTATATAATTTTACAATTACACCATTAAGGCTATATAAACTTTAAACGAAATTGTATTTAAAAGTTAGGGTTCTTTTATCGTTATTAATAGAAATTTATTTTTTTCCTTTTCGACTAGAGTCATATACACTTGCGTAAAAGGTAATACCGGGTAGAAATCGTAACCACGTTAATAATAATTCGTGGAGCTATAACTTACGTAACGCTTTAAAGTTGGCCTAAATCAACGTTCCTTTATTATTGCTTATATCGCCATATATTTTTTGGTTTGAAACGCGTACTAAACGAGTTTATTAAGATAACTTACCACGATATCGAAATAATTAGCCGCGAATACCACGTCCCTTCAACGAAGGATTTTTAAAGGCTTAAACTCTTTTTATAACCGTATTACTGTTTAATCATTAAATTTGAATGTGTTTCGTTAATTAACGACTAAAATGCCGCTTTAAGTCTAAGGACTTTAATTTTTTCGCAAATTCGTAATAATTTTCCAAGGTTACTATATAGTTTATCCGGATAATACCTACCGTAATAAAATTGTCGCGGATATGTGGCGATATACAATAACATAAATAATTTTCTTTTATAGACAAAGACTAATTTAGGCCATTTACTTAAGCTAAAAGTATTTCGAACCTAATGACGAATAATATTTACAAGCTTTTATTACTTATAACCAAATCTTTAAATTCGATTAATGCCTTATCCGCGCGATGAAGTTTAATAAAATCCGCTTAGATATAGTCGAGTAACTTTTTTATATTATATATACCTTCGTATCTTCTGACTTCGTAATACATCGTAATCGCCTAATTTACCGTTGCCATATAATATCCCTATACGTAAAGAAACGCGTGCCAACTCTGTTTAATTTATATCTCATTCGATTTTAATAGAAATTCAATCGTTTAGGGTATCGTCGCCTACGTAAAAGAAAATCCGTTAAATTGTGGTTAGTTATATCATTTTCGTCCGCTCTAAACCTATGGAAACCTAACGTAAGTCGCGGCTAATTCGGCTTCGAATTATTCGATTTTCACGATGACTTAAGTGAAATCGGATGTAAGGTCGATAGTTAAAATGGATTAACCCGGGTATTATAGTTGTTTAATATCCGATGCAATAAAGCTTTCGGTATTTTGTAAACGAAAGATATCGCCTTAAGTCGGTTCTGAAAGGGCCGAAAGTATATTTATAAAGTTTAAAAACTAGGTATTCGCTGACGGCGTATTCTTCCTGATAACGTTAAAGTACAATGCCAAGTTATTAACGTTTATTATTAATTCGTTTATCGTAAGTAATATTCCTTCGAAAATATAAAAAAGACCTTGATAGTATGTTATAGTTCGATCTACAATAGTAAGCTAAATAGGTATTGAATAGGATTTATTATTAAGGTACAAAGGGAAACTAAAAAAGGCTACCATAACCTAACGTTTAAGACTCTTAGGTAGAGCTAATGCCCAGACCATCACATGTCTTTACTCGTGCTGTTCACAGACCGTTCCCTATCCGTACACGGGCCGTATCCAGCCTATACCCGGACCGTGCCCTGTCCGCGCCTGGGACGAACCCAGGCCGGGTACTGCTCATCCCGTTACATGCACAGTCATGTAATCTATAGGCTCAATGGCCAACGGTTTGAGTCCATAATATATACTACGTAAGCGAATTTGATGACGTTATTTCGCATCACTATGAGGCAGTTCAAAACCCTCTTACACCTTTACCTAAGGGCATGCGACCTAAGGCGTAAGGCCATACCCTCGTTGGCACCGATAAAGACGATAGCGATGATGGCGGTGGCGTTAGTATAGAGGGGGAAAACGATGCGAAGGATAGTAGGGACGCGACGGCGTCGTCTTCTTCCTCTTTTTCTAATGGTGAATAGCTACACTTGACGGCCGGGCTAGCGCGCTCAGCTATAATATAGTATGTTATACAGTAATGTTATTTCTTTCCTTATAAATAATCGTAAAGCTAGTAACAAATATGACATGTAAAACAGGGTTGAAATATAGAGAAACAAAAAGTAGTAATATGATACAAGAGGTGCGAAATTTTATTTTTGAAAGAAGAAGGGCAAGTAGAGAAATATCTAATAGGGCTGAAGTGCATAAAACAAATAGTGGTAGTATATCGGAAGCGATACGAAGTCGCAAATCCGAACCCAGAAAGAGGAATAGTAAAAAAACAAAGTAAGGCCGAAGGGCGTATATCGAAGTGTAATAATATATTAGGAGTGTGGCGAAATGATAGATTCAAATTAAGGAAAAATCGTAAGGCCGCTTCGAATGAAATTTGTACACCGTAATACAAATTAGAGACCGATGTGAATGGTCGATTTCGGACCGCTTTCAATCGGTAAAGGTGGTGTAATAACTTATTAAGGTCTCAAAACCTTTTTAGCAACCCTAATAAATAGTATACTTATCGATATTAGTGTTTTTAATGTTTTGTTTGGGGTAGCTTTAGTTATTTCATCCGTTGGGTTAGATTTCCTATCAATCTTTATTTCAATTTCTCGAGGTATATATAACTCGCGTAAAGCTATAATATCGATGATTAAACGCTTTTCGTTTGTAATAGTAAGCTCAACGAGGAATTTATACAGCGAAAAAGAGTTAATATATATAACGAGAGGGGTAAGGCGTAAATTAAAGTTGGAAATAATTATCCGGATCTTTATTGCTAGAGTAATACCCAAATCGATGCCTTTAACTATATCGTTGATTTCTGAGGCCAAGATGCTTTTCATAACCCGCTTACACTGAGTAAAGCTTTAATAGATAATGTTTTTACGAAGCTTTAAGCTGTTTCAGGCTGGCGTTTCTTTGCCGAAAATTAAAACGAAGCCTATTTACGAACTACAGTCATTATTATTGGAAAATAAGCTGTTAGTGAAAACAAACAGCTTTATAATACATATATCTAGCGGTATAAACTGTAAACCGCGCTTTAAATTATATATTTATTATTTCAGGCGTTCGTTCAATGTTTCACATACATAGTATAACGGGGCGGTTTGAAATCAGGTGGCTACTGAAACATTAAAAGTCGCTTTCGGTTGAATTATTAAAATAACCTAACCACCTCGTACGCGTTGGTATCTATATTCATCGGTCCGTTTTACGTTATTCAAAACGATAAGGGTAACCTTTTATAATTACCCTTTTTACGCAAGGCTCAAAACGCCGTTTCGGAAGGTGATGGTGGCGCTAGTAAAGTTAATTATATGGTTCTTTACCAGGTACGTCTTGGGTTTCGCCTTTAGGCCGTCCTTTAAAAGTTTCCTTTCTTTAAATACGGAAAACGACGCGTTATATAACGTTAGTATATCGTTTATTTGTATAACTATTAATACAAAACCCTTAGAACGAGCTGTTAATACTAATAAACACGGGTTGAAGGTTAAGCTAGTTATCTTGAACCATTTTTATAATAACTTTAATAGGTATTATACTAGTAAGCACCGGCTTTAACTAAGCCGTAAAGTGGTTTTATAATATGTAAAATTGTTTTAGGCGGGTAGTGTTATGGATATTACTATATACCCTTATAGATAGTATATATAGGGCAAGTAGCAGTGCACTGTATTGTAGGGTGTACTCCTGCAGAGTGTACGATAACGTGTCACACTGCAGGCTGAACTCTTGCAAAACAAAAAGTACTCTATGCATGGATTGGTCTAGAATGGTTATAATAGACCGAACGGCAATACGTGAAGCGGTTTAGAGTAGTACGCTTTGGGTGAGGACTTATAAACCTTCACTTATGGCGTATACTTCTAGATGCTTCTTTGTATCATTATCTTTTATATTACGACTACCAATCTAACGATTACTTTTTTAAATACCTTGTTTTCACGTAAACCTAATGGTTTTATACCTTACCAATACTGATTAGTAGTTGACTCGGTCGAATACAAATAGCCTAGGAAAAAAGAGACAGATATAAGCTAAATACCTATAGCGGGATATTATAACAGTTCTAACTGTTTATACTTTAACACTTTATTTATAAGAATTATATGTCGACGTGTAAAAAAACTGTAAAGACTAAGTAACTTTACAAAACAAAACTTTAGTACGATACCATCAACCCTTATTCAACATTTTATTTACTAAAAGCTCTATTTTACTACCATTAACCCTTATTTAGCGTTTTAACGTACTCAGGAACTTTTTGGAAAGAGTTTCATCACGTATTAGGCCATGTAAGCTAAAACTACCAAGTTTCGGAACCCTTTGTTAAGATCTATTTGATTTTCGATAAATTTACACAGATCGTTTTAATAAGATTGGTTACGAATTAGGATTCAAACCGATCACTTTACCAAGTTCGGTAACGACACGTTGATCCGAACCAATTACCAAACACCGGTCCATATAATTACATTTCCTTTACCCTATCCATTTTCTCACGTCCGTCTCAAGTTCGCCCTATATAAGTTATATTCAATACCTGTAATGTTCTAAGTTTTTTTAACCACTTAGCTAATATAGAGTTATTAAGTGCTAATACAGCTGATTGAAAACGCCTAATTAGTTTATAGTTACGTTTTATTAACTGTTTGAAATTTATTTACTGTTGAAATAGTATTACATGCTATGCAGTAGGTCAACTTTATTTACAGTAAAGTTGACTGTACTGCAAGTTAAGTGTATTGATTTGTGTAGACTTACCGCATTGAGTGTAAGTCGAGTGCAGTACGCTGCACTTTACTCTAAGGCACGAGCCAAGCAATTGGCTATACAAATTACTGCCCAGACCGGCTAGCGGTCTGCCAAACCTAAAACAATACATTCACTATCTGACTATTGCAATACTACTATTACTTCGACTAATCGAATCGACAACGTTGCAACATCTAAGGCCTACCAATACTGATCAGTGCTTGCCTGCTAGGTTAAGTACAAATAAGCTAAGTAAAAGAAGAAGCTACTTTCCACTTGTTACGCTCTGTGGCTACGGCTGCTAGGGTAGAGAAAGATTCTTACGAAGGGCCTCTATTAGTACTGCATCAGTCCTCAACGGCAGGAAAATAGAGAAAACTTCTTGGATTGCGTCAGTCTTTAACGGCAACGTAGAAGTAGGCGAGGGTATCGCTACTTAAAAATACCAAGAAATCTTTAGTAATACTTCTTGAAGAAAAAAGTGGAAATTAACTGCTAAAAGTCTCAAACGACAAGTTAGCAAATGGCTAATCCAATACTACTGCAGGTGTTACTACTGCAAAAACGACTAAGTCCCTACATTAAACAACTACAACAAATAACCTTCGATCTTATCCTTACCACCGAACTTTGCCCCCACCCTTATACACCAAACCTTTGCCCTACTTCACTTTTTTTTCACTCTCTAAATTACCTTAATCTTCAAGTTCTCTGCTCCAAGAGAAAACACTAAGTCGCGTCAAGAAAGCCACGTCACGCGACCTCGCACCAAGTCACTAAGTCGCCAATTTTCCACGCGACTTCACACCAAAACACCAAATCTCTACGCCCAAAATCACCAAGTTTCTCGCCCTTTATACCTATCAAGATTTCTACCACCAACGCTTAGTTTAAAGCAATTACTGACCCTGAGTAAAAAACAACTATTAAGGCCTTCAAATATTTTTTTTCATTAAGTACTACGACAACAACCTGTAGGTCCGAGATTTCGACGAAGAATCTACGGAAAAGAACCTTATCAATTTCGTTAGATACTTTATTGTTAAGTAAAATGCCAGTCGTAACACCGACCGCACTTTTAGCAAATACTGTAAGTTTTTTAACAACTGGATCATTGATATATTGAGAACAATTTAAAAAGGGGTTAAGTTAAAGCTTAGGTCCGAATTGGAAGAACGAGGGATCTTTATTTAAATAAAAGGCTCTATAACGTTATCCTAAGCCCTTTTCGACCTAACTCAGCTTAATGAATACCTTTAAGACCTACGGCTTAAAGGAAAAAGGATTAAGAAACCTTAACGCCACTATACGCATTCCAGGAGACCTTCGCTTCACCCTTCACAGCTAAGTCAAGCCTTTTTACGCGCTAGAGATAAGGAACCTATTAACCTATTCGGCAGTTTAGTACCACTACATAACAGCATGGAATACTCTCTTGGCGGTGGCAGAGCGCGTGAAACAGTAGTTGCCAACACGGTCAGAAGTATTGACGTTGGCGCTTTACATCGGTTAATTAAACAAAATGGTTAGGCCTCCCAAAACCTTTAAATACCCATCTTTCCTTAGCAAGTCTATCGCTAAGACCCTTAAGAAACTTTTCCCTTTAGATACACCTACGCGTACGAACCTATCACAGGCCATATTACAAAATTTTACTCCTCAGGCCAGGCGACTGGCAGTTACCCTTAACATTGGGTATTGAAACCTCTAAGATTTAAATCGCTAGGAAACACTAATCAGGCTTAGGATAATTATCGAGACCTTCCTCTAAGACCTGTTAAGATGGTTAAAATTAATTGAAAATTGATAATAGACTTCGCCAAAATCTAGTATAATATAAAAAAGTACGACGGGAAACTTTAAAATCTTTGCGTAACCAAGATAATACCTTTTCTAAATATCTACAAGTAAATAGAAGTCCTACCTTTTGATTTTCACTTACTATTTCCCGAAATCCTTACAGGTTACGCTACAAATAACTACTTGACCTTCTTGACAAATAACACTAAGTTCCGCAAAATATACGATAACATAAAGCGCTAATTTGAGCACGATGACAACTTTACGCAATACTATACAGATTGGGCCACCACGCGGTAAATTATAATAATGGCAAAGAAAAAAAAAGGAACAATTTCTAAAAAACGTTTTCAATTAAATGTTTAATAAGCTAATAATATGTTAAAAAGAAATAGGGAAGGCTCACGTTAGTAAAACCACCTTTTATGAGTAGGTACGGGCAGCTATTACGGGCGTTAGTAAGTTCGAATACGCCCTACAACGCCCAAATGGTACCTGTAAAATCTTTTTTAGCCAGTTGAGCTCTTTTCTCGTCACTGTAATAATACGTATACTAAACTTTCTCGGATTTCATTCCTTAGCTAGTAACTTGCTTGACGTAGATAAGGAAGACTTTATGGTAGTTAATTATGTCGACTGTAAGTATGGGCACCTATAATGCCTAAGGTCAAGTCCATTAACCTCGGCCCCAAACTATAAACAGTACTTACGCTGGCGTTAATAAGATTTAGGCGAACCTGTCAATCACAAAAACTATCGTCGTAATAGTGGAAAAAGATGTTAGATTTATGGCAAGGCCGACTACTAGTCAACTCGCCACCCACCCGTTGAGCGTAACAACAGGAAAGCAACGTATCACATCTAATACCCTACTACTCCAGAACAAGATTATTTAGACTAGGTGGTAGATGTTAAAGGCGACGAGCCAACTAACGCCGCCAACGCCCCCAAACAAATCAAGTGGTACGAACATACTATTTCTGGCACAGCAACTCAGTAACTAGCCGACCATACTTTTTTGTATCGTTTAGGTAATAAAGACCTTTACCTCTACCTTAACTATATCCCTAATCCCTTATACACCTTCAACCTCCGTAATCGTTACGCAAATTATATATTTCAAGGTATTATGTAAAATATAGAGGTAGTAAAGTACTTAACAAAAGGCTATTCGTAGTACGTCACACTGCAGAGGGAAAGTATTACAATTACCAAGATTGATCGTTATGATGGGGGCAAGGCCAAAGTTAGCTTTAGCCCAGGCGAATAACTATTGTTATTAAGGACAACGGTAATTTAAATTATTGTGAAAGTAATCACGTTTCATATCCTTAAGTCCCCTACCCCTTTTTTACTGTGTTTAAAGGATATGAAAACTCTTGGGGTTAATATAGACGTTAACGTAGACGAGTTGGTTAAGAATAGCTAAAGGTTTTCACTCGTCTTTAAGTGGAGGCACTTATGGTTTCATCTTTAAGGTTCGAAAATAATAGTGTGAAACTTAACGGAGCTGGAAATTCGTTAACTATACCGGCGTTTTAACTACCTAGTTGTTAATAAATTATACAAAGTCCTAAAGTCTATAGGGTATAACGATGTGGAATACTTTGTCCTGGAAGCTGTTCAAAGACTTTGAAACTATTATCAAACGTATGCCCAAACCTCCCGGAGATATAAGTTTACACTAAAAAATGATAAGAACTTTAATTGTGAGATTTTATTAATGTGTTTTACTTGGATAATAATCTTGTTCTTTACGTCATTCACTCTGTAACCTTTTTCCACAAAGCTAAGTTCCTAATGTCCTTTTCGGTAAAGGATACGTGGAAAAAGTTGAAAATTCTATGGATTAACACGTACTTGGGTCTACCTGACGTCGTCGTCCACGATACCAGTACCAAATTTACGGCGGTGGAGTTTTAGAAAAATGCTAAGATAATGTGTATCCAGTGGAAATAGGTACTTGTAAAAGCCTATTAGAGTATTGAGAAGGTTAAAAGGGCATACTCCCTATTTCGCCAAGCGTATAGTATCCTTACGTTAGAAATTGGAAGTTTTACGGATCAGGAGGTATACCTATAGATAATAGTAAAAGGTTTGAACGATACTGTGGGCCCTGACGGTTTGATGCCAACGTTACTGGTTTTTAAAGCGTACCCACGCCTAACGAGTGAATTTCCGCCCTCAGAAAGTACTCAAAAATGTACTGCGGCTTATGGTAAAGCTTTGAGGGAATTGCGAAGGGAATCAGCACGCCTCTAGGTTAATAACGCCCTTAATACCAGAAATAGACTTATAAAAATAGACGTGTTTGTTTTACCACTATAAAGTAAAGTCCTTATATGGCGGAAGCTGGGAAAATAAAAGGAGCTATACAAGACATTAAATATCGTAAACTTTAAAGTGGTTATTAAAACTGTTAACGGCCTTGTGTCTTTCCGAATTACTTAAGTTAAGCCTTATATCAGAGATATTAACGATAAAAACCCTTAAGTTAAACAATCAAGTTAACACGAACCTCTCCCACTCATTATCGACAAGCTAATGGAATGCCGCTGGCGTGGACGACCCCAGAAAAGGAGGAATTTTAAAAAGGAGAAATACATACCGGGCCGCATTTATAATACTATTTGGGTAAACAGGAAAAAAAAAATGGATAACGAAGACTTGGTAGTAAGAATTAGGGCACAAGGGATTATTAAGACTTTCGGCAAACTTTTTGAGGAAAACAACAAGATTGAAATCGACGGTTTTCTAATTCAAGGTGTGGTATAATTTGTGCCAAAGGCTAACTTTAACCTTCAAGACCCGAATATTACAATCTTTAAGTCAAGGATTATTTATAAGGTTAAGAGAAAGACCACGGAGCGAAGGTATAAAAAGTTACGGCTAATTGTTTAAGAATATAACGATAAAGGTAAGGACTAAATCCTCACGTAATCGCCAACGATTTAAAAAATCATCCAACGCTTAGTAATTGCCTTGGTAATAAGTTCATTAACCAAAACTAAGGGGAAGTTTACACTTGATGTCTGTGATATTACCTAAACTTACATATAGTCAGCAACGAATTTATAGCAGATTGTATTGTTGAAATTTCTATAAAAACTCTATATTATTTACCCATTAGCAACGGTAATCTGGTGTATTGAATCACTATATGGATTAGTTAAGGCAAGCGTCTACTGATCTTTAACTTACCAATCGTACTTTAAGAGCCGGCTGATGATAAAGTTTTCAATAAATAACCCATACTTATTAGTAACGTAAGAGAAGGACTTTAATATGGTAGGTATGTAAACTAACGATATCCTCTTCGTCGAAACGGCTGGCTTTATAGCACAGGAATAACAAGTGATTGAATACTCCAAGTTCTGAAATTGTAAACCGGTAACGACATTAACAGAAAACAACTAATTTAACTTAAATAAATCGTTAATCCATATGCTTAGTGTTAATATCAGCCTCAGTTTCTGTTAAAAGGGCTAGAGCGTTATTCTTACCATAATCAACAACATTAATAAGGTCAGGGTTTGACGGTACTTAAAATAATATATATAGGGTAGCTATATTTCCACCTTATGCCAACCGGAAGCTATATACGATTTATCTATTACTGCACAGGAATAAATACCAATGGATGAAAACTTTAATCTACTAAATAAAAGGTTGGAATAGAAGATGCGAAATATAGACCGCGGAATAAATATGGTATTAATCGACCTTTTAAAGGCTAACCTAATAATATTTACGAACGGATTCTTTATAAATAACACCAACTAATCTTTACAGATCGGCTTCTTAATAACCCTTATTCACGAAGATAGGCGGAAAGAGCAGTTTAGCATCACCGGCAACCTAATCCACTAAACCTCCGTTAAGTGTAAAAGGATTATACGAAACGTGTTAACTTCGAAGGTCTACGATATAATAGCAGTATTTAACGTAGGCACAACTCTATGGAAAACCCTTAACATTATTACCAAACAGCTAAATATTCCCTTTCTCGATGGTAATTTGTACCGATTTAGAAATTCTCTTCGAATACCTATTAAAACTCGAAACTAACAGCGAAGAACTCCCAATAATCGACGTAATAACACTCTATAAAGTCTACGAAAGAAAAAAAGGAGATTAAGGATTTCCGATAAATCTATGACAAAGATAATCTTGCAGATACTATAACGAAGGCTATATTTAACAAAACCCTGAAAATGTTTGTGAATAACAATAATCTAACTATACGCATTAAGGGATACGTAAATAAACCGCCCGGAAAGCCCAAATTATGTAACGGCGAACAAGTATATACTGGAAAATTGGAAGACTAACATAAGATTAATAATAGCGACCTATTTAAATAGCATAATTAAAGTTACGAAAGGCTGTGGCGAAAGAAATTTTTGTGGGAGTTAATAAGCTCGGACCTCGGAGCAACGGAGTAATTAAGGTCAAATAGGGTCAATTTATATGCCATTGGGTGTAATATAGTATTGAAGTCAATCGGAATTAACAGGGGGTACGAGGCCGCTGTTTAACGCTAACCGGAAAAAATTAGTCAGTCATACTGGCGTACATGCACAAACTAAAAAGCCGCCAGTGTTGGAATAGTATTACATATAGTGCAGTAGGTCAACTTTACTTACAGTCAAGTTGACTATACTATAAGTTGAGTATATTGCTTTGTACGGACTTACCGCATTGTGTGTAAGTCGAGTACAGTAAGCTACACTTCACTTTAGGACACGGGCTAAGCAATTGGCTATATAAATTACTACGCAGATCGGCTAGCGGTCTGCCAAACCTAAAACAATACATCCACCATCTGACTACTGTAATACTACTGTTACTTCGACCAATCGAATTGACAACGTTGTAACGTCTAAAGCCTACCAACATTTACACTAATAAGCGTTAGTAAGCCTTATTCCAGCTACTTTGATTACTTTATTTACTCTACATTTGCCATTGATAAGTATCTAAACCTAATATTAGCCCAAAATCACCAACTATGACCGTTTTAACATATTAAGTAAGTATAATAACCCCTAACTACCCCGAGACACCTATAGCTTTAGCTCTTAAACGAATAACACTAAAGAAAGTTAACGCTTAATTCAAATACCTAATCGAATATATAAGAATTAGAAAAGCTATAATACATAAAATCAACCTAGGCCTTTAAAATAACATTATCGATTCGCCGGTTAAAAAACTAAAACCTTATATCGAAAACACATAAATTTTAGCCGTTATATTCCATTATTAGGAGGAAAAAATCTAAAGACCTGACTTATTGGATGATTTTTATAAAGAAAATCGAATTGGACGTTAAATATGTGGCAAATAGTGAATTTTAATATTGCCAAAGCCTTACGAATCTAATTAAGAATTAGAGGCATTGATACCCCAGGAGGTAAAAATGGCCGTTTTGTAGAAGCCCTATTCGAAATAGCGTAGCTTAACGACGTACCGGATTAAGAAGATGAAGATTCATGCCTAACGGAATTTGTAAAAGGGTGTTACTTTACGGAGTAAATGAAACTGTTGTTAGAACAACGGGGATGGGGCGTGAAACAACCTAGTCCTATACTTACACCCTAAGCAAAAAGAAAAGACTATGAAGAAGAAAAACGACTACAATCCCTATTAACATAAGTAAAATACACCTTTATACCGGTATATATTGTGAAATAAAACCGAATATTAAACCATACCCCAAATACTGTAAATACCCCTTTCGGCTATGGTGAGAGCGGCTTAAACACCGAAAATAGCCCGGTTTACTAGGGAAGGATCGGCTAAAATACGAAAAACAACCCTATCCAGGAATTGAAGAGCGGTGAAAAACGCTAGTACGTGCCTTACGAATCAATACACATAAACTACGACCCTTACTGCGATCTCCCACCAAATCGCTTCCCCACGGATAAAAGCGACCCTATAAAGTTAAACAACTTTGCCAGGCTATAAGATATGGATAACATTTATAGCGGCGAGCCATACGGCGTATTTGATAATAAAATACGCGTTATATTGAATATATGTAAGAAATTACGTATTAAACTATCCAAATTTCATATTATCTTGGCTGGTATACTTTTCGGGTGAGATAAGGATTAATACACACATTAATTTAAACAAGTGGATATATTTGTAAAATGTTATAACCCCTTTGAGTCCCACTTTGATACGGAGATTTACCACGAGCTTTATGCCAGGGATTCGATTAGTACGACGTGAGGATTTGTAAAAAAACTCATGGGAAAACGCCCATAAAAACCTACAGGAAATCTTTATCACCTTATTGACTAAGTTCCGGAAATACCAAACAACCTTTAGACCGGAATACAGAGGCGATAAACTATGTATTAAAATAGTAACAAAAGTTTGCCGTAAAAACCCGGATTTTGATCTTTCACTTTTTAAATCGGAAAGAAAACTAAAAGCTTTTTTTACACACTTTAAAACATAGTTCGAAACTCTTATACGCCAACAGGCGAGTTTCGGATTAGTATTCGTAGCTAATAAGACCAAAAGACGAAGACCAAATCACCAAAGTAAATCTCAAAGAAATAATTTACCATATTTTAAATCGAAAATTTAAAGTTTACCTAAGGTAAAACGAACATTTATAGTACAAATATTAAGAAGTGAACCTTAGCAATAAGGGACAGGGAAGATCTTTCGAAAATGGAAGAAACGTACCGCGATTATAATAGTATTTACGAAAAGATATACGAAGCCCTACGGGTTTATAAAAGCGGTATCATATACGGGAAAGTTGGTTATTAGTTTACAAACCACTCCGTTTACGAGTAAATTAGGATGAAACAATAGTTTCAAGACGAGTGTATATTTAAGGATCGAATTAAAGCCAACTTTATAACATATGTAGCCGAGTGTAAAGATACAATTAATGGACTTAATGTTTACCCTTATAGCGATATATCCGGAAAGGATGACCCCGAAGGTAATAATACTTATTTTTTAATTTAAAACGACGGAACCGCTTAATATATTTTTACCTGATTGTAAAAAGACTCCTTTATATATATTATAAGCTTGCACTATGCGAAAAAAAGTGTTCCACGCTTATATAACGTTTCAATTTACGTTATCCAACAGATACAGAAACAGGTTTCAAGGAATTATACCTAACACTAACGAAACCGAAATTTCGATGGCCGGGAAGCGGCAATTCGACGTATTTACGGTGAAGTTTTCGAAGTTTAAGCTAAACCGAATGGGAAAACACCGAAAATTCTTATTTAGTAAAGGCAAAACATTGTCGCTCAAAACAGTCGTTATAAATACATGTTTCAAACCGATTAAGCTTTACGTAATAGACTTTAAAACACTATTTTTGCTTTTATTAACTAATATAAATAAGAACGAAATTAAGGTCCAGAATACAACTAATTAACTTGTCCGCGCCTTAAATAGTGTATCCGTACCGCTTCGGCTTAAATTCGACTAATTATAGTTTTTTCCGAAACACGTATAATTATGGTTATTTATTTTACTTAACCAGAATTGTAAACTTTATAACAACGATTCGGGTACCCGGTTATAAAACGTCTTTTACGCTTTTTTTACGCTGCAAACCATACGGATTTAGGAAAAGATGTACTTCAAGTTATCGAAAAGTTTTGTTATAAGTATGAGATATATTTATAAGCTGTAAAAAGGTTTAAAGTTCGCTTTTATAACGATGTAGACTTTAACTACGGTGTAATTATTCATATAATGTATTTAGATAGCTAGCCGGTTCTTTACTTTATCGACTAGGTAACGTCGTTTCAAGTCACCAAATTTACACGGAGCGTTTCCGTTACAAACTATTAAAACACTTTGGTTAATTATTAGTTTAACGTCTACTTAAGGCCCCCAAACTATATTAAATACAATGCTAATACAGCCTTCGAATTATCGAGTGGCGTATTAATACTCGAATAACCGGCAGTCAATACCAATATATTTTAATAAAAGCCCTATAAGGTATTAAAACGTATAAACGATATTAAAGACCGTTTGAAAAAACGTATATAGTGTTGTTGAAGGAACTAAAGGATTCCAGTTTTAAAGAATTTTTCATTTAAATGGTAGTTAACGTTGTTAATAATACTTTGAACCTAAGTGAGCTTATCTCCACGTTTCTTGTCTTCAGTGCCTACCCAAAAATACATACAAATTCTACCCCATTACCGTCTATAATACAAAAGACCAATGCTATGGCTAAAGCCATGGTAGCATTACGCTCTTAACGGCGAAAAAAGATGTATCTAGAATGTTGGCTATAAGAATGTTCTACGTAAAGCTGACGTTTTGAATTTACCATTACAATTTAAAGTTTTGGTTTGGAAAACGAAGGATAAATAAACTAGCCCTTAAAAGACTAACGAGTTTAAAGACTATAATGTAATTATTGACTTATTAAACTATATAGGTTCGTTTTGTTAGATAATGATACGCGAATATATAAAAGAGGTGAAAAGGATCGGCCTGAAACCATAAAACGAATAAAACCGCTTATAGAATATTATTTGAAACAATGAATTTAAACCAAACCCAATTTTAACCTCACCCCTAAAATACGATTTCAACCCGATTACGCCACACAAAAACGGCTTATTTGTACCAACCCTACCAGAATCTCGCCGCTAAAAGCGCCCCTTCGACTTAAAAACTAAAAAGAACATCTTAGGAACTTTGATACGGACTCCTTTATTACGAAAAAGTAAATAGAAAACCGCGAACTTAACTTAAAACTCCGTCGCAAAGGTATTATTACCACCTTAGGTACCTTATTTGTACAATCCACCCAAACGTAAATCTTAAATCTAGTCGACTAAGGCGTATTTCGTTTTAAACGCTTCGACCCAATCTTTTACAGTACCTATAGGATCTTTTTAACCCGCCTCGTTTACAAGATTAAGGGTAATACTAGGAAAACTTACGAAAAAAACCGTTTAGTTGTCAAAAGGTATAACAACAAAGATAAAGATGATATTATAATCTAATCGCCCACATTATAGCGCGCTAGTTATCGCCTGATTTTGACATTCGCGGCCTCCCTTAATACACTATATAACCTGTATATCAAGCTTCTAAATATAAAGGAGGTATATACCCAATTTAAGAAACGGTTTAAACGACGTATTTACGCAAATATACCTAAAAACCTTAAGCAACACCACCCGCCTAAAACGATTTTACATATTTTAAACTAATTTACAGCTTAGCTGAAGCCGGTGTCTACTGGTACGACACCTATCAAAGGCACTATAAAAAACGGTTTTAAATAACTAGCTCTACCTTTAACCTGTATCTATTGGTGTCGATAACCCGTTCAAAGGGTTTTATACTAATAGAAATATAAACGTAAGACACTCTAACGTTATGTAACGCCTTGTTTTCCGCTTTTAAAAAGAGTAAACCTTTAAAATCCGGCTTAAAAGTTAACCCCAAAACGTACCTAACGAAAAACTACGTAATCAATTTTAATAGCACTACCATTACTTTCCGGAACGGTTCTTTGGGTCTTATGTAAAAGGGGCAATTAAACAACCTTGCCCTTATTATTATAAATAACGTAAAACAGGCCGACGAATACAAATGCCAACGTATACGTGGAGCTTAGGTTATATTTATAGTATAACCAAAGGCGGAATTTAATCCTTCAGTCGCCGCGTGATCTTAAACTTCCCCGACGAAAGATATGTATAAGGCGCTTAACAAACTTTTTTTATGGCAAATACACAATCCAAAACGCGTCTTGTAATTTGTACCGCTGGATATAAGTGTTATAAAGCTTTATTTTTATTAACGGCTCTTTCGCCAATATCATCGACTGTATTTTACAAATAAACTTTGTTCTAATCCTCTGAAACGAAACACCAGATCGAAACGGCTTTACGCTTTGTAAAAACATTATTTATTCAAGCTTTATTAAGTTTAAAAACGTTACAAAAAAAGTTCTGACCTCGGAAATCTATAATATAGTTAAAGGTTTCGATTCTGATATGATTATAATGATAACGGTAGGAATAATTATATACAATCATAATTTACGAGCTACCCACCTTATCGTATATACTAATCCCTTTTCGCCTTACGAATACTTATTTAAATTAGGTAGTACGAATATTAAGAAACTAATAATTAACATTATGGCTTTATGTAAGTCGTATGAATAATGTATAATTGAGGAAACAAAATAAATCGATGGCAAATCTAACCTAACAGATGCGATAACTAAGGCTGCACTAAACGGAGCATTAAAAACACTTATGTGGACAAATATACTGTTTATTAAGGTTATTAAAAAGGTTTTACGATCCTAGTAAACTATTACATTATTTTTTTGCTAAATTGGATTAGCCTATCGATACCATTCGCGCCGATCCCCAATTTTATATTTGTTTAACCCGACTATTCGCGTAGATCTCCGATTTTGCCTTTATTTAAACCTATCATTCGCGACGATCTCCGATTTTACTTTTATTTAACCCTACCATTTCATACCGTTCGCGATATTTTGCCACTCTTTGTTTTATACATTTTGACCTAACAAACTACGCCATTCTTTTCTCCATTTAAATCTACGATATTACACCAATCGTGAAATATTACTTTTTTATTTCATATTTCGAATTAAATTTATTACTCTTTAAATGATTGTTTTGTAAAAACCTATAAAATTACTGTATAACTTATGACACTCTAACCGGGCATGCCGAACCGACCCAGGGGAATTTCTATATTAATAAAGGGAGAAAGCGACGCTATTGCGTCTCTACTATCTTTCCCGTCGCCCTCTCCCTCTGTACTAACGCTACCACCATTACCGCCGTCGACATTATCAACATTAATAAAGATATAGCACTATGTTTCATTGGTTATACCCTTAGGCAAAAGCGCAGGGGGAGGATTACCCTCCTTACGGCGACGTACGATAACGTTATTAAACTCACCTAATAAATAAATACGTAAGCCCCGTTTCTAAGCGGCGATGACGGCTGTCGTTTCTTTGATCTTCCGGTTAGTATTCATTACTAATGAGCATCGGCTTATTTTGGTTATTTCCAGTTACGATTAATTTTCGGATCGCCTTAAACGTTATATTCCTACTGGAGAAAGCTTTTAAAGTTTGGTTCAAAGTTACCAAAAAAACGGCGGGTGCGTAACTCGATTTCGATTCACTGTCCTAAAACTACCAAAATGGGGGCGTACGAATTGCCGGTTCGTTCGTAACGGTAGCAGTAAGTCGAACGACTCCCGAATTTGTATTAATCGCTAACAAACTTACCTGCGGCCGCGGATGCAATATACGACACATAAGGTGTATTTATTAGCGGCCCAGGGCTGTAGATTCAAGTACGTTACTTTAACGCCTTATGCGTTAGAAAGGCCTCTTGGCATACCTTAACGATACGAAGCTCGAAAAGCCGAAACAGGTCCATGTTGTATTCTTTATCTAAAATATGAGAAAAAAGTTAAAAATATATAATCGGATGGATTTGGGAAATACAAAACTTAACGTAACTGCGCCAAGTTATATTTACGGCATAAAGGGGGCCTTACAGGTGATAAGATCTTTACTCGTAAAGAGAAGGTAAGGTTTATAATCTTAGGAGCCCCCCGTTCCTCCCTCTAGGAGCTAGGGAAAGGGGAGGGAAAAAAAGGGGAGGAGGGGGGCGAGGCGGAGGCGGCGGTAGGGCTGGGTGGTATGGTGGTAGCAGGGCTAGGCGGCGTAGCAGCGGCAACGGCGGGACTTAGCGACGTGGCGACGAATGGGGTGCCGGGGGCAGGCGGCGTAGCGGCGATAAAAGAGATGATACCCGAAAAGGTCGGACTGCTGCTGTTGGTAGTAGTGGTGCTGTAGGTGGCAGCGGTAGCAGCGGCGGCAACAACGGCAGGCTGCCGCTTCCGCGCAAGACGGCGCCTTATGGTTCGATTTTTGCGCGTTATCTATTTAGAGGAAACAGTTTAGTAATAGGTGTTAGTTAAGTAACTTACTCATAGGAACGGCTTGTTTTAGTTAAAGGAAACAAAGGTAAAATGGGAATACAGCTTAAATTATTTAATGAAGACAAAGGCCAAATTAAAATAAAGATTTATGTCTATTTCAATTACGTGTTTTTAAAAGATGAAAAAGAGGTTTTCCTTAATCTGATAACAATATATCTTTTTATATTAGCGTAACTCGTCATTACGCAATTATTTTTATGCGATTGCCCCTAAAAAATTATCCCTATCAGAAATTACGAAAGGCGCTATTACTAATCATATCGCCCTCATTTAACTATACTAACCAAACCCGAATTACAAACATCATCTCGGTTAAAATTTACTAATCCTAGCCGAATTTAAAACACTACCTCGGCTAAACTTTGCTAATCCCAGCTGAACTTGCTGATTCAGACCTTTTGCAATTAATGCGGCAACAATACTATCATTATAAAATATACTAATTTGTATCTTCATAACCACAACCACACTGTCACTACTAAGCTATAAGTACGGAGTATATAAGAAAAAAAGAAAAGATTACCTATGTAGATATTACTATATACCCTTATAAATAGTATACATAGGGCAAGTAACAGTACACTGTATTACAAGGTGCACTCCTGCAAAGTGTACGATAACGTGTCACGCTATAGGCTATACTTTTATAAAACAAAAAGTGCTACATACATGGATCGGTCTGGAATAGCTATTCGAGACCGAATGGTAATGCATAAATCGGTCTGAAATGGCTATACCAAACCAAATGGTAACACGTAGAGCGGTTTAGAGTAGTACGATCTGGGTGAGGACTTATAAACCCTCACCTGTGGCGTGTACCTCTAGATGCTCCTTCATATCATCATCTTTTATACTAAAACTACCAATCTAACGATTACTCTTCTGAATACCTTGTTTTCACATGAACCCAAAGGTTTTAAACTTTACCGACAATTTTTTTCTAAAATATTTAGGCATATCGGTGTAAATACGTCGTTCAAGCCGCTCTTTAAATTAGGTGTATGTTTATTTTATGTTACAAAGCTCTACATATAGGTTATACGGTATATTAAAGGAGATTTAGAACGTTAAACTCAGGCGGTAGCTGGCCCTTAATAAAGTAAGCCACTAGGTTATAATATCATTTTTATTATCATCGTTATGACCTTTTACAACTAGGCGGGTTTTCTCGTAAGGCTTTCCGGTTTTATTTTTAATATTGTAGATGAAGCGAGTGGGAAAAATTCTTTAGGAATCATGGATCGATAGATTCAACCATTTAAAGCGAAATACGCTTTAGTCGAATAAGGAAGAAATTTCTATTTAGGTAGATTATTCGAACGGGGTACCTGGGGTAGTAATAATTCTGTCGTAGCGAAGCTTTAAACTTAGATCGCGGCTTACTATCTCTTTTAAAGTAATAAAGAAGTTTGTGGTAAACTTTATAAGGTGTTTCTTAGTTTTCGAGCCGTGGGGGTGGTTTCGGTAACGTAATGCTGGTAGGGTTAATATAAACGGGCCGCTTTCGTTTATCGGAAGCGGGTCGAAAGTATAATTCGGAGGGTGGATCGGAACTGGAAGCGGTTTGGATTCGTCGTTTCAAAGGGTGTTTCGTTAGTGGTTTTATAAGGATTACGGTTTTGGGCTGTTCCTGTTTATCTCTCTTTTATACTTTCGTACTATTATCTAGCGAAACGAACTCGTACCGTTTGGAAATTAAAAAAACATATTATGGCCTTTAAACCCTCTAATTTTCTATGGGCCAGTCTATCTATCTTTAGTTCTCCAAACCAAAACCTTAGATTGTAAGAATAGGTTTAAAACACCAGTTTTACATGGGTTATTCCTTATAGCTAACGCGTTGGACAGATCGTTCTTTACCCGAAAGAAACGTAATACTACCATGGCCTTCGCTATAATATTCGCTTTTTACACCGTTATTAGTAATAATATAAAGTTTATATGAATCCTTGGATAAGTACTAAAAATAAGGAACGTAAAAATAAACCTACTCGGTTCGGAGGTATTGTTGACGGCGTTAACTGTTATTTAAAGGATAAATTTCTTAGAACTGATACTTTTCAATTCCTTGATTAGTATTATATATATTTTCAAGAGGTCCCTAATACTGTTCATATTTTTCAATACCTTACATAGTTCTTACTAAAATTTGCTTATATTTGTTGCCGGCTATTTTAACTTTGATACGTTATTTGGTAAAGTCGAAAGCCGTTTTAAATCTTATATAATTTAATTTCAGGGCCCTAAATGAACGTTTAACTAACAGTGAACTAAAGCGTCTGAATAATTTGTGGCGAAAGCATTTCGTGTAAATTTAGCTACCTGGAATAATATTGTTACTTCGATGATATAGACGACCAGTTAGCCGTTTAGATATATAATATTAATAATTAACTTGTAATTAAAGATTATATCGTCTTAAAGGTGGAATTTAAACCGTTGTAGGGCCTGTAAATATAGCTAGCACTTATAGCAAAACTTTTCAATAGTTTTAAGGGTATCTTTTCTTATATTCGTATACCCTAAAATGTAATGTAATCGTAAAAGGTATTTTACAACCAGGTATCCGAATCTGCGGTATAATATCCTTAATTTCGGCTGTATCAAGTAAATGATCTTAATTATATGTGTTTCGGAAAAAAACAATAAGTGGCTGAACTTAAGCCGAAATGATATGGATACGTTATCCGAGATACGGACAAGTTATTTAGTTGTTTTTAGAACCTTAATTCCAAACTTATTTATATTAACTAATACAAGTAGGAAAAATGTTTTAAAATCCATTAAGTAAAACTTAACCGGTACGAATCGTATATTTACAACCACTGTCCTAAACGATAACGCTTTACCTTTATGAAATCAAACCTTTCGGTATTATTTTATTCGACTTAACTAAAACTTTTGGAACATTGCTACGAGCGCGTGGAATTATCGTTTTCCAGCCGTCTAAATTTCGGCTACAACGGTATCAAGTATAATACCTTAAAAACAATTGCCGTATTTATTTCAAAAAAATAATTGTAATGCTATATAGGCGTTAAACATTTTATTCACTAAGTATAGGCCTATAATATGCAGGAAGGAAGCGTTTTATAGGCCTGTGAAAATACTCTAGGCCAGTTCGTCATTTTGGGTTTTTAAGTAAGTATTATTACCTTTAAACTCTTTTTTCTAGAGGTGTATTCATAAGGGTAAACGTCAAGTTTATTATTTTCCCCTTCGCAATCGGCTACGTATACTGTAAAATTAACTTCTATTCGGTCCTTAAATACACAGTCGGCTTAAAACTGTCGTTTAGTTCGAATTTACTCGTAAGCGGAGTGATTAGTAAACTAGCAGCCGATTTTACCGTATACGTTACAGCGCTTTTGAAAGCTTATAGAGCTCTATATAACTTTTCATAAGTATTGCTGTAGCTATAGTATGTTCCGTCCCTATCCGTAAAATCGTCCTCGATTGTGACTGGCTTACCTTTTATTCCCAAGGTTTTTTCCTTAATATCTCTTTTTCTAGTAGCTGTATTTGGGGCGTTTACTTTATTTTGGGTACACTTTAAACCTTTGGTTTAAATTGTAGTAAATTATTTTGACGAGGTTTATTTTAGTAATTTAGCCTTTACCTTTCGTTTTGTTACCTATAAATACCAATCCATCGCTTGCCTGTCGGCGTATAAAGGTTTTAGGCGATGTTTCAAGACTTATACAAGAGTCTTTCAAGTTTTTTTCCGGTTTAAATAATACAAGTTCGATATCTAGGTTTTTACGATATACTTTTGTTACTATTTAGATAAATAGTTTATCACTCTTGTATTTCGGTCCAAGGGTTACCTGGTACTTTCGTAAATTAGCTAATAAGGCGGTAAAAACCACCTATGGGTTCCTATCGGCGTTTCCCCGTTAGTTTCTTACGGATTACGAGGTTGTATTAGTTTCGTTTTTATCTTGAATTTTGTGATTAATCTCTGTATTAAAGTGTGATTTTATACGGTTATAACACTTAACAAATGTATTCACTTACGTAAAGTAATATATATATCACTTTTTAACTTATCCAAATAATATGCTAGGTAGAATAACGTGGAATTGAGATGTTGCAATATATAATCTTTTACACGTGTTAAATATTATACGTATTTAATTGTTGAGCACACTATATGGTTTACCGCTGTAGATTTCGTCCTTATTTTAAAGCCTAACGAAGTTAATAAGCTTTATAAGGTTTCGGCTGTTGTTTTCACCGTTCGTATTAATACCTATGTGCTGTAGTTGTTTTCGTAATATTCTTGAAATCGTATTATCGACTATACGCCGCATTCCTGTCGTCCAATTTGCAAAATCCTTTTTGAAATTATCGAATAAGTCGCGTCCTTCAATTTCGCTGTTATAATAGTTAAAGATCATGTTGAATATATATATATTTGCCGTATAAGGGTCCAAATACTCCACTAGTGCCACGATTTTGTTATCCTATAAGTTAAGGTTCGGGTACTTTAAAATATTGATGCGAAACGACGTGTATATTAATAGGTAATTTACACATTCGTTAGCCTTTATTGGATCCGTTATTAATAAAGCCATATTGTGTTTAGGTATGCTTAACGCTTGGTGGTTTCGTGTCTTTTCTGAATTTGTGTACGTTCGTAACTTAAAAGAAGCATACAAATGCGGTAACATAAAGGAAATACAGTTTTTAACGGTTACTAATACGAATGGATTTCAAATAATATGCAAATAAAACATAACCACAAGCTAATTGTGCGTTTAAATTAGTTTTGTTAACGTTTATTAATGTTATACCTGTCAAACGGCTAGGAAAACTTAAATGTCGTAAGCACTAAACTTAGAATAAGTAGGGCGAACGTGGGATAGCGGATAAATTAAGCGTAAGAAAAGAGGGAAAAGAAATATAGGTGTAAGATGCGTATCGTGGGAAGGTGTATTATATAATCCGGTGTATAAGCTTTGGTTTGTGTTTAGTAAAAAGTCTAGATTGTCGTGTTGTAGCCGCTTTTGCTGGTGCGAGCGGTTTGGTTATTTCGTTTATAGACGCTTTTGAATTCCTTAAGTGGTTTGAGTGTTATATTCGTAACTACTTTTGTATTTCGTAAGCAGCTTAAATGTAGAGTTTCGATCGGACGGGTTTTAACAAAAGGTTTCGAAATTTGGTGGTTTGAGTTTACGTAGCCTAATATATAATAGGATGTTTTCTAAAAAGTGCCCGGATACGTTCGAAGCACCAAAATAAGTTGAAGGTTGACATAACAGGGCTTTTTAGTAAATATGATATTAATTGATTAAAAATATCGTACTAAAAGTGGTACTTTTCAAAGTTATTTCGAATCTTATAGTCTTATTACGTATCGGGTTTCACGGCGTTCCCGCGTAATTTTACACTTCCGTATGATTTTCATAAGGCGTAGTGGTAAAGTACAAATAGTTGGGACCGCCATTACATTCTGCTATAAGTATTTAACCTAGGTTTATCTTTTAAAATGTCTGTAATCGAACTAATTGGCTAATAATCAATGTCGGTAAAGTTTCTGCCTAATTCACGTGAAGTAAAAATAGTTAAAAATGTAATTATAAGATTGGTATAATCATAATACAAGAAAAATTATTTTAAAAAGTATTCAAAAAGTACACGCTACGGATGGGTGGTTATAAACCTTCTATCCAGGCAGTTACCCTTTCGCCATACTTTTTGGAATACCTAATCTAGACCTCTCCACGCATGATATACTTTGCGTTTTGCAGGAGTACAGCCTACAGCGTGACACGTTATCTTGCACTCTGTAGAAGTTCACCTTGCAATACAGTGCATCGCTACTTGCCTTATGTATACTAGCTATGAGGGTATATAGTAATATCCATATTGATGTTAATTATATCCTATATCCCTTTCGTGTTATAGGTAAACTTTTTATATTCGGCGATATCAAAAACCAAAGTAAAACCCTGCTATTATAGGGTAAACATATTTGTATATTTTATATTGATCGTTTGGTCAACTTGAAAATACCCTTTTTTTGCATTTACGTTTACCGTTCCTAAAAATATCGCGTTTATCAAAGAGTATATAATAAGGTTGGTTTAAAATAATAATTTTATAAAAAACCCGACCGCAAATTCACCTCGTTTTACGATCTGTTTAAAAGATAAACTTACTTATAATTTGTTTTGTTTACGTATATTACTCTAGTAACTCATGATAGTCTTTAAAAATAATCATTACAATTTATCTTTCGCTCGTAAACGTTAAAGTAATATCCCGGGTTATGAACCCGTTTTTACTTTCATTTCTTTCGAGTTAGTTAATTAATTTTCCTGGTTCCACGATATTGCCTAAGTTCAAGGCGTCTTTACCATTTCGTTCATATAAGTTATTATACTTTTAACTATGTGTCTTTATCTCTTTTCCATTTTGTGCCCATTATCTATTAAAATTACTATATCGCCTTTAACAGTTTCGCTTATTTACCGTAATAAAACGCCTTTCAGTTAACCGTATATTATCACGACACGTCTTTACTATGGTTCTTTTTAATATCCGTCATATACCATTTCGTTAATTTAAAGCAAATAAAGAAAACAATATAATGAAATCAATTATATTTTCTCATAATAAATATAAGTTACGACCTAAATAATGTAACAAATGATATTCAAGGCTTAACCGTAAAAGCCTTTTATATAATCGTATCCCATTTAATAACCTTAATCAAAAACGGGTTAACCGAGTCGACAGTAAACGGGCTAACGACCGTACCTATATCGACCGCGTTACCCAAGTGTAAGTTAATATGTTATATTCTATTATATTTTGCTTAAGGGTCTGGTTTCCCCGCACCGTTCTACGTTTTCTACTGTCCTCGGTTTTATCCAGTACTCGCCTTATTTAACGTTATCCGTTATTGTTGGTTTTACACAATACCCGCTTCCTCTCTTGTTAACCGCCTTTATCGGAGTTACCTAATACTCGCTCCGCCTTACGCCGTCCGCCTTTACCTGCCTTTTCCATTATCTAAAGTTAATCACAATAGGGTTTTAACGTTAAAGTTGCTATTACTCGGAGGACCCGGATAACGATAATAATAACTTATGAGTCAAATATAATAGGTTATAATGCAAGCCGCTTTACGGTTAGATATTTATCCGAGAAAACCGGATAACGTATACCCGGTTTTACATGTCGTATTATATAATAATAATAGTTTATTCCCTTCTTCTTTTGTTAATATTGTGTTATTACCGAGGTAAAAGCGATTCGTCTAAAATAAATTGCTTAAAACTTATTTGACGCTAGCTTCCAAATATTGCGTTATTATAAAACCAAGGGTCACTTTATTTTACCTCGAATTTGTTTAGGGCCGCTATATATTAATAGGTTTGGAACAACTTGTACTTCGGGTTATTATAACCTTTTATTTGACTAATATACCAATATATCGCCCTGCGGTATTTTCGTACCAAAAATATTATAAATTTTAAATTTTGTATACATACTTTTTCTTGCATGGTTTATAACAATAATTAGTTTCGGGTGAATATCGGATGATATTTATAAAAGAAAAAGGATAGTAACCATATACGTAACCAAATTTACGTATAATACAGGGTATCTTGCAATTTTTTTTGGAAATAATACTTGAAGGGTTTAAAACGTCGACAACCTAATATAAATTATATAATTTATTAAATTATCTATTAATTTATTTGGTTTTAATGTTATGTAAATGAAATTAAATCCAGTCGCCTTCTTTTTATTGTTTCGCAGGGCGTCTTCAACAGTTCGTCGTTATCTCTATTCATTGTTAAACATATATTATAGTCGTGTAAGTCAATTCTGTACCTGCAAGTAATATATTGACAATTGGGAAGCTCATTTTACGAATTATTCGATAATTTTATATTCCTATTCATTTTAAGGATAAGGGATTTTTCTTACTTATGAATTAGCCTCTTAATATTAAGCCTGATAACTGTCAACATCCGGTTATTGAATATAAATGAATAAGGTCGGATAGATAATACCTAATGAAATTACGAAAAAGCGACGATGATTTGTGAATACTTTCAACTTTTAATTTATTCATTCGATACCACCATCCGTTCTTAAGTGGTACGCTGTTTATTAAAGTTATTCAAACTATATTCAAAAATATAAGGCCGTTTAAAATATACTTAACTAATTTAAGATGTGATTATTAATATTAAAAGCCGGAATTTATAAAATTGCCACTATATATTTCAAAAGCGTTTCGCATACGTTTTGATGATTATAAACTATATAATTTCGAATTGAATAAATTTACATAATTGGATAATAAAAACTAGAAATATCGAAAGCCGTTAACAATCACTAGTAAATTCATTATAAAGTTGACAGAAACATAAAGTCCATAACGATTTAGGATGAGAAGGGGTTAAAGGAAGCTTTATCGTAAGATACGATGAAGCTTTATACTATTATATTATATATATATTAGATATAAACTTCGAATATTTAGAATCATCCTCTCATGATAGTAATTCCGTTCAAGAATTCGAAGTAAAATATTTTTACTCGAATAACTTATAATAAACGAGACGTGGGTTTATTAAAAGATTTTCGTCGTTAATAATCTTTAATTCGGCAGTTATGAGCGGCTATAGTAACGTAACGTACCTTTTAGATTGATATAATAATTTATAATCTATACCAAATATATTACCTTAATTGGCAATCGTTTCACGCTTTTAATAACCGTTAATAAACGAATTACATATAACGGATTGTTTATCACTTTTCAATTTTACAATTTCGGAAAGACTCCCATTCCGAAACTCAGGTAACCGTTCGGTATTAATAAAATCGGTGGTTTTGATATGGGTCGGGTCTAAAACGGTGTTATAACCTTCGACGTCCTGGTGTTTCCCAACATTATTAAAGTTAACGACGCGAGTACGGGTCGGACCCGAGTCGATCCCGTTACCATCCTCGCCACAAAACCCTCCGGCCTCCTCTTGGGGTACATTGATCGCGATCTAATAACCAAATTTTCGTTTTAATTAATTTCTCCGTTTATTTCGTCCTAATATACGTTTTCATAATATTTTGTTTCGTTATTACATTCAGTATAGTAATATCAATAGGTTGAATTATTTGCGCGCGGCGTATTTTAACTTGTGTTTTTTTTTTGAAATTCACGGGTTGATATATTCAGGCGGGCGCTATTAGTCGCGAGCTGATAAAATAAATAGCATTACAAAGCGGAAAATCTTCCGCCTATTAAACCTAACGTTTGGAAATTGAACGTCGCGAAAAAAAATACTTTAATCTTTTATAATTTGTCAAAATGATAAACGGGATACGGATATTACGTAATTCTGGTAACCACACTTTTAAGTAAAATACTACCGCGAAAGGTTTTCCGTCGTAAATAGTATAGTTACGCTCTGTGTTCGTTAATCGTACGAAATGATATATTGACCTGTTTTGAAATATTATCTTTATCCTTTTACAATAGGTATCCTCCTAACGTTATTTCCAGATAGTTAATTTTTACTACCATTAACCGATTTGAATCTTAATATATCAATATCGGAGTCGTGAAGAAGATATTTTTCACGTTTAAACTATATATTCCTCTCGATCTATTCCAATTTAAAGAGTTTTTCAATTCGTAAGTCGAATAAAATCATTAAATATCCAAAAAATTATTGATAAAACGTCGATAAAAATGAACGAACCCTGAAAAACTTTGGACTTTGTAAATAATATGTAAAAACCTCTATTCGAGTAGTACCAGAACGTTTTATGGGTTGTCCCGAATACTTAAATTGATCATTACCATAAAACTATTGTATTTTACTATTTTAATTACGAAATGATATTTTTTCAAAAATTCAAGTTTAATTTGGTATCGTAGAAGTGTCCTCAAACTATGCAAACCTTTATTATATGGTTTGACTTAGTATTGAAACAGAGAACTTAAAGGTTATTGAGGTAAATTGTAATACAATTATTTAAAATATCCGCCAATATATAATGAACATACTATTAAACTGTCGCTAACGCTTTTACTAGGTAAAAAGAATATTTAATTAATTAAACAAACCTAAATGTATACAAAAAGCCGTTAGCGTTTTTATTTAGGTATAATCAGTATATAGTAAAAAAATGTTCAAACATTTAACTTCGTAAATCACGTTATCTTCAATAATAAGAATAGGGGGTTTTAATGAAAAGTAAGGGAAAACGAATTTACTTGGGGATTTTACTTAAAGCCCGGTAAATGATATCAAACCGTCATTACCCTTTCGGCTTATAAATTAGTAACATCGGCGCTACACCCGATAAGGAATTCACGTAAACGTAACTCTTATTTATTACCTCTGTAACTTAACGTTTCAATTCGAAAAGTTAATTTTATAATATGGAAAATAATAATCTCTATTATTTTTCAGGTAAAGATGTATTTTTATTAGATTTAATATAAATGTAATAGTCGAGTTTTCCCCGGTATAGGGATAAAGCTTTTGCCCTTTCCTTATCGAACAGGTTGCGAAATTTCATTAGTTCGGATAAAAAACGTAATCAATCCATTTCCTTTTTTACGGTAATCGGCGCCATCGACTACACAATTCGCGTTATCTTACCAAACCTTGCTACAAAAGTTAATTAAGTCAAATCCCCCGTACGTTATACCGTTCGATAAAATCGTGTAATTAAACTAACAAAACCCGATTGTATAATACTTCGAGTATCCTCCGACCGAAAGTATATTATTATTATATCAATACCTCATTTTTCTTCCTTATAAAAAATTTGGTAATTATGGCCAATTTTGAGTATTACCTGTTAATATCGTATTTTTAGCATTATGAAAATTATATCCCGTATTATTCCGGAAATAATTTATATTAATATTAGGTTCAACGTTTTATTAATATTGAATCGAAACTTTTTCATTCAAGTACTACACGGACTATATAGTAACACTAATATTATATCCTGATTTCAAGGATATAATTACTGAAGTTACTTTACCATTAACCAATATATTATTGTCTCGCTTACAATATAATGATGATTATAGCTAAAATCGATTTCAATATTTTAAAAAATCAATGTTATTAAAGAGTATACAAATAAGGAATAAAGTTTCGTTTTGATGCATTCAATTAAATTCAACTCTCTTTTACTCGATTTTATAATCATGACGTTATAGCTATATAACCTTTAAACGAAATGGTATTTAGGAGTTATGCTTTTTCTATCGTTATTAATAAAAACATTTATTTAACTTTTTGACTAAGACTGTATATATTTACGTCGGAAGAAAAACCCAAAAAAGTTTACACTCACGTTAATAGTACTTCGTTAAACTATAATATAGGTAACGCCTTGTAACCTATTAAACCTAGCGTTTCTTCGCCATTATCTATATTATTCGGAGTTTTTGTTTTTAGGCTTATACCGAACGGGTTTATTAAAATAATTAATTACGATTACCGCAACCATTCATCGAAAATACCTAAAAGGTATAGATTCCCATTATAATTATATCTTTATCCAGTTATTACATTTATATATGTTTTGGTAATTGTAGATTGGAAATTAGTTTTCAATTTAAAAACTTTTACTCGTTTACAAGTTGAAGGTACTTCGCTAAAGCTGAGATACGGTGGATACAACTAACGATTATCAAAATATATTTGTTTCAAATATATAAGGATACATGAAAATGTAAGTAATCATTTTTAACGGCTGAAGGCTAGTTTTAATTATCCGCCTGAGTTAATAATATCTTAAACATAATAACGAATGATATTCACGAATCTTTATCATTTATTAGTAATCCCTTCAATTTAACAAAGGCTATATCAGAACAATAAAGGTCGCTAAACGTAGCCTTAATAAGTCACGGAGTTTACTCGTATTATATATTCTTTTGTATTCGACAGCTTTATAATATCCCGTAATAGCTTATTTTATAGCTTACGTATAATAACCCTATACTTAAAAACCGTATATCGACTTATTTCGATTGACATCGTATTTGTTTCCAATGAAAATTCGATCTTTGAACGCGTCGCTGCCTATGTAAAGGTAAATCTATCGAATTACGATTGGTTTTGTCGTTTCCAGACAGCCTTAAACGTCAAAAGACTAGTATAAGTTACCATTAAGTCGGCTTCAAGTTATCAAATCTTAATAAATACATAAGCGAAGTCTGACGTTAAGTCAAAAGTAAGTTGATTAATCAAGTTATTATTTTTATTTTACAATGAGAGCGACATAATTTACAATATCCTATAAGCGAAATGTATAGGTTTCAATCTGAACCGAAAGAACAGGAGGGGTATTTACATTGGTAGAAAACTATGTATTCCCTGATAATATAGTTTCCCCGATAACGTTGAAATATAACGCAAAATAATTAATATTTGACATCGATTCGTCTATCATAAGTAATATCCTTTCGAAACATAAAAGGAAACCTTAATGGTATATTATAATTCAACCTACAATTGTAAGCTAACTAAATGCCAAATGAAGTTAATTATTTAGGTATGGGCGAGAGACTAAAACAGGCTATAGTAGTCCTTCCTATAGGACTTATAGGCATGATCTATACACAGCCCGTCACGTGCCCTAGCATGTGCTACCTACGGACCGCGCTCGGATCGAGGCTAGGTCAGGTACTGCATATCCCATTACATGCATAGTTACGTAACCTATAGACTCAATAGCTAATAGCTTGAGTCTATAACAGTAACTATAATAGGAATATATAAATTTACAAATAATTTCCTTATTCATAAGGTGTTTTGGGTGACCATTATTTACAGTACGCTTTCAACATCTACAAAAGAGAGGCATACTCCGGATCCTAGCTTGGATACCCAGTTAATCGTGCTATTAACAATCTGAATTGTATATATAAAGGTAGATTTTTCAGTAGCATTACCTCTCTTCTATTCAGAATCGTACCAGACGTGAATTCAAAGCCTTTGGTAGTCTTTATGCTAATCTTAGCTAAAGTCTATAATGGTTTAATACTGACTAACTAATAATTCTTTACTATAAATTTAAAATTTTTAATTTTTCTACTATTTGAAAGATTGAAATGCGTAACTAACAAGCATGATGTTTTCATATGAAGGATTGTAACAAAAACGTAAAAATACTAATATAAAATAAGGTAATATCTGACCTAGTCTAACATATTACATAGCTAATAGCCCTTATATATAGCTAATACACCTTAATCTATAATATATCAGCCTAATATTCAAATGGTATAAGAATGACATAAACAAGTGATTTGAAAGCAATAGGGATGTAAGTCGGACATTTACCCATTTATTCTTCCCTAATGTTCAAAACCCTGTAGATGTACGCATCTTATACCAAAATAATCGTATATATGTCCTTATTCCTCAAAGGACGTACCCTTAGAGATTTTTTTACAACCTTTAGATCTTTGTAATGAAAATACTTCCCAATATCCAGCTTAAAATTAAGAATAAACTTTGAATTACGGACTATAATGAAAAGATCATTAACGTAAGTATATATAATAAGCAAACGACAATAGTTGATATATACCGTCTAATTAAAGTTTAACCTTTTAACTTTAAAGGTATCAAATACTACCTCCAATCTCTTTAACTATTTGTTGGTAGGCGTGTAGGGCGACAACGTAACGTTGAAACAGTGTAGTATTCTAAGGATAGAAGAGGAAGAAACGAGAACTAGAAGCTCAGCTCAGCGGAGCTGAGCAATGTAGTAGCTACTGTACAGGCAGGCGTGCCTGTATTGGATCGTTCTGGTGGTGATTTGATTTGCAGTGTATTGAAAGATGAAGAAGCTAAGCTCAGTTCTAGCTGCAGAGTCTGCAGCAGGTATTTATGTATATTAACAGAAAACAAAGAAAGTATGGGGGGTTTGGTACCCCACCCAGGTACAAAAAAATGCCGGGGAATAAAGAAAGCATGATGTCCCCATTATAAATAGGTGTGAGAATTTCATCAAGTCTTATGAGAATAGCTTCTTATGAGAATCATCCCCTTCTCCCCCAAACTCAACACTTAACACTCCATAATTTTCCAAATCCTTGAAATTTACCTATTTATTATCCTTTGATGTAAATTACTTTCATTATATAAGGTATTAAACTTGCTAATACATTTGGCAGCGGCGATCAAATCTTTTATCGAATATTCTTTTAATTTTTCATTTATTTCTATCGCCTTCATACTTGACAAGTGTTAAAGATGGAGCATTTCGATTCAAGGTTTTATTATCCCGTATAAGTATCAGGTAAATAATAATAATAAAGGGATAAATCCTTAAATTTGAAGGGAAATCCAAAGTAAAAGCGAGTTTTCTAACCTTATTTACCATAGTGAACGGTTTTAAATGAGGAAAACAAGTTTTTCTTGGCGATTAAAAAGCTTATATACTCCGTTGTTTTTAATTTAATTTAGTTTGCCAACCTCAAAATAATGTTTTTCTAATCTTTATTGTATCGTTTTTCAACTTTTAAGTCCAAAATATATATTGTTAATTAAATATTCCGTTTTAAATATTATCATATAATAATCATATTGACTGATACACGAGATATGAATGGAATAAGATAATTCATTAGTAATCATAATTTGAAACTCTAAAAAGAATGTAAAAACGGGTATGAATTAGTTGAAAAAAGGCGTTGTTACAATTGACTGTAATATTGAAATACACTCAATTTATAGATATTTGGAGTATTTAGCCATATAGTAACATAATACTAATTTAATAAATAAATTAATCCTTTTAAATTGAATATCAATTTAAGGATGAAAGATTATTATTCTTCTTCTTGATTTTGTTTCCTACCCTTTTCATAATCCTTACGAAAATATAAATACAAACTTAGGATTTCTGTTCGAAATTATCGTTCAATGATAAGGATAATCTCAAAATAACAAGTGTTTTAATAAGAAAAAACTTATTTACCAGCCGTATAGATTGCATGTCCTAAAATAAAAAGCATTTGTTTTGATGTCTCATATTTTCAGTAAGATCTGCTTATTCACGTGAATATAAAAGAGTAGAAGAGTAATCTTAAAGATTGGTATTGTAGTAGTAAAGATAGATAAGTTTAGGAAGAAGCATTCAGAGAGTTTACGCCACGAATGAGAGGTTATAAACCTCTTATTCGGGAAGTAGCATTTTGTTATACACTCTAGAACACCACTTTTAGACCGCGCCACGCATGATACACTCTTTAAGAGTGAAATATGCAGCGTGTCACTGTTATAACCCAGACAGAGGTTGGACCAGGAAGCAGGCCAGTATGCAACACTGCGCCACTAGAAAGCCTGAAGTCTAGAATCAGGCGAAGAACTTCTCTTATGTCAGCAACCCCGGACAAGGAAGGACCTATGGGACCGACAGCGACTCCAGCGGTCCAGTACTAAAGATGGTATGAAGGATAGGGATATAAGGACACGGTCAGCACCACATAGATAGTATTTCCTTCATAGCTCTTCAGTTGTCAATCTAAGTATTCAGTCTATACACCTGAATAACCTAACGGCTAGTGATCATTCTACAGCACGAACAAACATCTTCTGATATTGCATCTTTGTTACCTCTGCTAACTTACTGCTAACATAAACCCCCTGACATCTTCTATTTACTCACGGGTATTTAGTGTGATCATTACAGTCACGTTATTATGTATGCTATATGAGTGTACATTATATCGTAATATACTGCCACCTAAATATATTAACTATAGTGATATATAATAATCTATAACCATACAATATTTTCTTTTCTTTTTGTACGCTCCGTATCCATAATCCAGTAGTGATAGTATAATTTGTATTACGATTTGTATTCATACTTAAGTAGTAACAGTATAGTTTGTAATGCGGTCCGTGTTATTTGTTTAGTAGCGATAGTAGTGTAGGTTCATTCCTAGTTGGTTGTGATAGTGGTATATGTAATCGTTTCAGATAAATCTTTTTTTTCACCTTTTGTTGATGAATAATATAGTGGTGTCGCGGATTAGGTTACGTGACCTTTTTCATAGTTTTGTTGGTCGTAGCAGCTATTAAAAGCACCGCCCACATTTTGAATACGTAATCGAAAGCGTTAAACGTAAGTATAAGCGGTGCTAATACGCATTCCTATGCGTTTTGTTTTCGTAAGATCGGTTTCAATGCGTATTTCTAAGCATCTTGTTTTTGTAGGGGTGGTTGCTATGTAATATTTGAGGCGCTTTGTAAAGATGGAAACGCTCCGAAGGAGTTTGTTGTAGCTGTAAGGGGTTTTTTCAACGCGATATCCAAAGCGTTCGTTGTTTTCTGTGGGCTAAGGCTAAAAATGTTATTGTAGCCTGTATTATTTTTTAGGACGCGTTTTGAAGTGCCATTACGACTCGTTTTATCCTAAAAGTTAAGGGCTAGATTGACCAGGCGGCTCGTCCTTATGTTAAGATTTAATTGAGTATAGAGTATATAGCCATTCCTCCTCTTAAAGGTACAACTCGAATCTTATACCTAGCTTTACTTTATTGAGAAAGCGTGTTCCAGAATATTGACTTGGACCTTCCTTTTTTTGAGGCCGCGTCTCCAATACTAATCTTGAGCTTTTCTTCTCCTTTTGAAAACTAGGCTCGAATTGTTTATTATAGCCTTTCTTCTCTTTAAGGTGCAGCTAGGACTATGTATCCAATCCTTCCTTTCATTAAATATATAGCCCTCACAGTATATTTAGACTTTTCTTTCTTCAAGTTGCGGCCTGGACTGCGTATTTAGACCTCTCTATTCTTGAAGGTTCAGCCCGGACTATGTATTCAGAATTTTCTTTTCTTGAGGGTGTGACTCTTACTATATATCCAGGCCTTCTTTTCTTCAAGGCCGCGGCGTGAACTATGTATTTAAGCCTTTTTATTTTTCAAGTTGCGGCCTATACTGCGTATCAAAGTCTCACTTTTCTTTTTAATTGCTAAATATCTTATCCTGGACATTCTTTTCCTGAAGGCGTGGTTTAAAATATACGCCTATTTCTTCTATTTCCTAAAGATGCGGCCCGGATTTTATATTTAGGTCTTCTTCTTTTTGGATTCGTGTACTGAATAACGCTTTCGGCCCCTTTTTTTCTTAAGGACGTAGCCTAGACTGTGTATTTTGGCCTTTATTTTCTTGAAATCGCGTGTTAAAACACGTGTTTGGCCTTTTCTTTTCCTAAAGATACGGCACAGATTTCATACCCGGCCTTTCCTTCTCTTGTAGGCCTTTCTTTTATTGAAGTTATTTGGGAATTCGAGTGCTGGCTAGGCCTTGTAGTACCCTTTCATAAGTGTACGAAGATTCTTTCGGCTGTTTAGTCTTTTGAATGTAAAGCCAGAAAGTCTATTTCTTTTCCCCTTTCCAAAACGGAACTTTATAAAGCTGGCTTACAATGAACAATGTTTCCGCAACTCGAAATACAATACTAGGTGTATTAAGTCTTTCTTCACGTAACTGTGAATGTAATCCTCATAAAATAAAAGAATCTACCGATTTACACATTGCTAAAATGTATCCTTTAACATTATATCGAAAATTATTAAATAGATTGAAATTGGAAAAAGGAATACTCTAAATACGGATATTATAATATTGATAAATAACCCAAATAACGTTCTTATTTGCACGTAAAGAGCAAAGTTTTGCCACTAGCGCTTGTATCCTATCGTTTTATAAATTTGAGTTAACAAACTATAAAATGTTTTTCTACAAGATATTACACTTAAAAAGAAAGTTTATACACCCGCTAAGATTAGTTAGGTCTATTCCGTATGATGTTATATAGAACAAACTGTAAAAACGGTAACGTTAAATTAAATAAAATACTAGGATCGATGTAAAAAGGAAAGAGAAGAAAAATAAATTATTATAAAATACCAGGATCAGTGCGAAAATTATATTTAAATATTGGCGAGGTTTGTAATCATTTCGGTTACCTTGTCGTTACCGCCTTTCTTATTTACGAGCGGTTTGGGTGCTAAATTAGGGGTATGATGTTATAACTCAAGGACCAACTGCAGGTCATGAAGCAGGCTAGCGGTCGGCTGCACCGTTAAGAGCCTGATGTTCAACACATCAAGTGGGGAACATCTCTTATGTAAGCAACCCAGGGTTAGGGTTAGCTGATGGATCGCTAGAATAGGAAGGTGATCCAGTAGATACATGGATCGCTAGGATAGCAAGGCGATCCAAACGATCCAGTACTGAAGATGGTATGAAGGCCATAGGATAAAAGAATACGACCATCACCACATATATAGTATTTCCTTCATAGCTCTTCAGTTGTTAATCTAAGTATTCAGTCTTAACACCTGAATAGCCTAACGGCTAGTGATCATTCTACAGCACGAACAAACATCTTCTTGATATTGCACCTTTGTTACCTCTGCTACCTTACTGCTAACATAAACCCCCTGACATCTTCTATTTTCTCACGGGTATTTAGTGTGATCATTACACCGCTTTTGAGGTTTGTAATCGGTTTGGACGTTGAGTTCTGGCCGTGCTCAAGGTATGAGAGTGGTTTAAATCCTTCGATTCAACCGCTCCTAAAGTGTGCGAGTGGCTTGGATATTTCGTTTCGACCGCTCTTTGTCTATTCGAATAGGTCCCAGCGAAGGGTTCCGAAACTTGGTAGTTTTGTCTTGCGTGGTCTGATACATACTAGTATGCTTTTCGAAAAGTGATAGGGTATATTTCAAACGCCCAAAAAAGTTAACGATGAATGTAACAGAGCATTTAGTAAACAAGGCACTCACTGATTAATAATATCGTACTACAGTGGTCCTTTTTAAAATCACATCGGATCTTATAATCTTGTTACGCTTCGGGTTTCAAAGGTGCTTCCGCGTAATTTCACACTTTCGTATAGTTCTTGTAAGGCGTAATGTTGAAGCACAAACATTTAGGACCGCTATAGTATCCCGTTATAGGTATTCAACTTCGGTTTGTGTTTTTTCCTAGGTTGTTTATAATCGACTTAGTTGACTATTAATTAGTGTCGGTAGGATTTGCTTATTCACATGCACATAAAAGAGTATAAGAGGAATCGTAAAAATTGGTATTGTATTAATAAAGACAGATAAGTTTAGGAAGATGTATTCAGAGAGTGTACGCCATATATAAGAGGTTATAAACCATTTATCCGGGCAGTAGCACTTTGCCATACACTGTGGAACGCCTCTTTTAGACCACGCTACGTATAATGTACTCTGAAAAAGTGCAACCTGCATCGTATCACATTATCATGCACTCTACAAGAGTGCATCCTGAAGCGTGCCACGCTATCATGCATGCTATAGGAGTGTATCTTGCAGTATGATGCACTGCCACCTAAATATAATAACTATGATTATATATAATAATATCTACACATATGTTACCGGTATAATGACATTGAATCTATCGTCTATTAATAAGTATTACTATGTATTTGAACAAGAAACTGGTGGTAAAACTACGATAAAATCTATTTAAATAGTATATATTGGATTTCCAATTTATTATATCAATAATGACTTTCCTATATACTTTTATCAATTAATATGAATCTACCGTATCGTAGGCAATCTTTACAATATGTCTTAATTCATTTACGTTTAAGTTGAAAGTAAAGTCCATTTAAAGTAGCTATTATACGTTTGAGACCGAAGTAATGGCGTTTATCATAAACGTCGGTAGGGAACTCTTGTATTATAGTATTTGGCAATACCAAAAGTTTATGATTAGTTGTATGTCGATTATAAAAACGGTGGTCAACGAAACGAAACGGGAACTCGAGTTTTAAAGCTAAAACGGAATCCTTATTATTCTTTCTCAATCCGCTTATTATTTATTTCCTTATTACGTTTGCTTAGTAGCCAACCAAAAGGCGTACTTTCAATTCATTTGGTATTTCATTTCCAGCCATTTATATATCAATATTTGAATTATCCCTTGAAGTTAGATAATTGTCATTATTTAAATCCCAAATTGAACGTTCGTCTTGTTCTCTTATTACTTTACAGTTAAGTATAAGAAGTCTTAATAAAATATTCAAAATATGATCAAAACAGCCTATGAATAAATAATATTTAAGTTATAAACATTGAATTAAATATATATATTAATTTATTCTTCATTAGCGTAATCTGTAAATATTGTATTGAATAAATTTTAATTTATTATAGCCTTAGTAAATTTATGGGTTGTAAAAAAATTAGGTATGACATATTGACAAATATAACACGTAAGCGTTTATAAACCTAGATAAAATAAGAGAATTCGTTTTATAACGTTCGTAATATAACTTGGCCTTAGTAAACCATCGAATAGAGAAAATTATTAATTTAATTATTATGGCTAGAACATATGAGCCACGATTCTAAATATAACTTTTTTAACTGGAAAAGCATTATACCGAATCTACGTTTCAAACTGCCCTCGATTTGCGAAAACAAAGGCTTTGTTAAATTAAAATAGTATAAATGAAATCACCTATATAAGTATTTTTCAAGTTTGTCGAATAAACGTTATTATTTGTTGGTGGGCTCGATATTGGTACATTAAGTATAATATTAGCATTTGTCTTTATTTTCGATATCGAAACCACCATATTTTTAACGTTACAAAGGTAAGTCAACCTTGAGTTTTTATAATAAGTTCAACAATTCAATAAAATATGATATTATTAGTTATAGGAAGCTCGATACATCCAAATACGGTATTAAGGCTAGCAAGTATCTTAAAACCGATAATTTACGGAAACCTAAAATAATTTCTTCAGTTATTAATAAACACAAAGCGTTAACGTAAAATCTGAGAATCTTAACTACTTAATAGCTAATATATCACTTTTTTTTTTTTTGGAGAAAATGATAATTCTTTTCGCGAAAAAAAACCGATTATTTGTTTGAAATAAGTAATATAGTTTTTGAACGTATTCCAAAAAATGACAACATCGTTAACAAAGGCTTGATAAAAATATCAGGATTATTTAAGCATACGATTTGTATATCTCTAAAGTAAAAAGACGAGTTAGGAAATTCTATATAAATTATTTTCAAGACTTTCAGTTCACGGTAGCTAACCACCATAAGTTGGTCTTTCAATTGAAGGTTAACAAGTAATTAAAACAAGAATTTGCAAATATTAATCATTATAATCTAACGCTTTATACGTAGTCACTCGATAATATAGCTTTAAACCGGTAAAAAGAAACTATTGAATATAATCCACTTATTCAAGAATTAAAAATTAACCATAACACGACTTTTATAAACCTTATAAACTATATGCCAATATATGAAGACTAGTAAAGCAAATGATAAGATATCGTTCAAGTATACTTCATGATTTTAGTTCTGAAGATTGTTAAACTACTAATCCCGAGGTTACTCGTCTCGCTTCGAAATAGGATATGGATAATATTTAAATATGACATATTATTAATCCTTAACTAATAGTACCTTTATTATCTGTTCCTCCGAAACTTTCTCTAAACCAGTATCCTCTTATATTTAAAGGTATTACTCATAAATTCTTCAAAGTTTTAATGTTTATATTCCATTAGCCGCGTTAATATAAGCGCCTTATAACGTTTTAACTATTGGTATATATTTTGAAGTTTCAATACCGAATAAGTTAGGTATTACTCGTTGCAGTTAATTTTCTAATTTAACCCTCTGTGGAATAATATTTCAAGGTTTATGAAAGACTCATTAATTAGGTCAACTATTCCATTTATGACCAGAGTAATAATTTTCGATTTAGTAGTTATTTAAATTAATTTAATATAGTTAGGCAAAAACGTTCTTATTTATATTACGCGAAAATTCAATTCTAATTCGATCTTCACTTTTAATATAGGCGAATTATTATCCAATTCCCTAGATAACACCAAGTTTATCTAATAACCTCCTAAGGTTACTTCTACAGGTTACGCCACTAATAAAGACATTATTATAGCATTATTAGTCCAACTTAAGGCTTGTAATACGCCGTTCCAATTTGCTTAAAAATAAGCTAAATTCTCGGGTTTAGCTATGGTTTCTAATATGGCTTTTTTGAAAGTATTTACTGATTTTTCGTTCGGATTATATTACTGTATAACATATAGCGGTATAACTTTAATGCTTAGGATCAAAGCGATGAAATGCTAAAAGGTAAATGTAAATAAATAACGTTTAAGTAGGTAAATATACTCGACTAATACTAAAATATTTGGTTCAGGCTATAGAATTATAAAATACGAATTCTCACTTTGCGAACCACTGGCTTAGCGGCTACCTTGTATATAGTAAAAGAAATATCGAATTTATTAACGCAGAATAAGATTACAGTTCGTCACATGAAAATATTAGCCCAACGAAGTTTTAGTTAACTATTAGTAGGAAGGGCGCTAACATTGAATTTATCTACAATCCAGGATTCTACCATCTTATGCAATAGTTTAGGCGAGCTATTAATCTTGTAGCCGAAATCTTCAAAAGGTTTATCTAGCTTTCGTTCTTAGTTTAATTAAGGGTCTTATAACGCCTATATTCTCTTCGCGTTTTTAAAGTGACACCTTAAATATATTCAAGTCCGAAAGGTAATTTTCAAAAAAATACAACTTAACGGGATCTTTACCTACACCCGTGTCGAGACATATCACAATATTCTCTCTTTTATATATAATTTTCTTATGGCCGCGCACGGAAATCGGTAAGTATTTACATTCTTCCATTGCCAAAAAAAATCATGTTATTAATAATGTAAGTTATAATAATTTCAAATTTTTTGAAATTATTTACAATTTCGTTTTAAATTTGTTTGTAGGCCTAATATAAATACTCAGGTATAATATAAGTATCAATAGTACCGTAAGCGAAATAAATTTTCAAGTAAATGAAAAACTTATCACACAAGTCTAAAGTTTCATAATAATTGCCGCAAATATTCTTTCTTAGCATTAGTATATGTATCATATTACCTATGATACCCTTTTCCGAATACGTAAAGGAAAAGCGTAAAGAAGCTCCTGAAAACTACGAGGTTTAGTTATCGTCAATATTTAAATGGACATTGTAAATATGACGATTGCGGTCACAGTTACGGCAGCTTTTACAACTATCTCGACCGCGTTCGCAACTATCTCGGCGGCCTTTATGAATACCTCGACAACGTTTATAAATGCCTCGACTTTGATAATCCTAGTCTTGTAGCCTTTTTTTTTTCGTTTTAGCTGACGAAAACAATTTTAACAGCGTTGGTAATCTTTTTTACGGTTTTGGTAACGGTTGCATAAACGACTATACCCTCGACTTTGAACTTCATAACGATTATTAAAGTAACGTTTTTTGTATCTTTTACGAGTATTTTTGTGTTTACCGCGAAAATCGCAACGCTTTTCGCTATCGCCTTTTAAAACAGGCTAATGTTAAGTAAATTTACGTTTAGTTACCACAAATAACGTAGTTTTGCTCCTCAATATTAGCTATATACTTACGTATTTGTTATCTTTAATGAAGAGAAAACATGTCTTATTTAATGTACACATCCAATAAATAATCAATATTTACTTTCACTTCTCGTTAATTCTTATTATACCTATTGAAAGTACCGATAGATTTAGCGTATCGTATCTTTGTTTGGATATATTTTTTACCCCTTATTCATCGTTTAATAAGTTACAGAGGCAGAAGGTGTATATCCAATACTTGGTAGTAGCTCGCCTTACGTATATAGAGAATCTAACTACCAAAATATCTATAATTCCCGCGAAACCTCGAGACCATAACTTACAATGATCAAATAAAACTAGTCTTAAGTTTTACTAGTAAATAGTCAATCCTTAGAGTAAAATTGAAAATATCTTAACTATTTTGCTTTCAGAGCTAGAGTCTGCGTTCATAAATTCATCCAGCTGTTATTAAAAAGACTAGATCTTTATAGAAACAATATCTTTACCCATAGTCACAATGATAAAATCCAAAAAATCGGGATATTTTGGGTTAAAAAACCCCACCCATTTTCTTTTTAAACGCCTTCCTCCTGCCGAGTATTGTTAGAAAGGTTGTAAAGTCTCGCGATTATTGGCTTCTTTGCGTTTTTGCAGCTTGTAATCGTATTTTTATAAAAGTTCGAGCTCGCAGCGATCGGGCTTACAGCGACGGCCGGCAATTTGCTCGCGATTTTAAGGGTTATTCTTACAAAGATGATTATTATCCTTATGAGAATGACGGTAATCCTCACGAGCATGGGAGGTTAGACGTGAAGATTAAGGCAAATGGAGAAAATCTCGTAGTATAGAAACCAGGGCAATTGTAATCTATTTAGCCCCTCCTACTTTAATATAATTCTTTACCTGATTCGTTAATTCGTAAATATTATTATCCAAGCCATTAAGATGTTTATTTATAGCCGTAAAACGCTAGTCAATTTTCCGATCGATAGTTTCGCGAAAGTAGGCAGTGATAGACTCGATGTTACTACTACTGATGCTACTACCGCTGCTGCCGCTGCTTAAAGAGGCAGCGTTACCAGACATTATATGTATTGGCATATCGAAGTGAGTTGAGGCTGATAAGGAAAAGGGTAGTGGAATTCAAGATGAATATGGGGTTTTGGAAGAAGCTAAATGAACAAGTAAGGCTTCTGATTATTAGCCTCGAATTCGTCGTAACGGTGTATAAAAAAGTAATTGGTCTATTAACAACGCTTATAGCTATCTACTAGTTATGAATACTAATAGAAAAACAGGTAAAACAATTTGAGAAAAGCAAACCAACAAAGAAATAGCAAGCCGATAGAGGAAAAGACGAAAGTTTGATAGCTTAAAAGATTAGTAATTTATAATCTTGCGTATTGCAAATTGTAGAGATAACAAAGACTAATGGCAATTAAAGTTCAGTAGAAATCAAAACTAGTTTAACTTAATAAGTTGTATTCATAGCTACCATTAATTCGATAATACTGGTGGTGGTAATATTTGTAATGTATTGAAAGATGAAGAAGCTAAGTTGAAGTCTGGCTGCAGAGTCTGTAGCAGGTATGTATTTACAACAATAGACAACAAAGAAGACAGGTAGGGTTTGGTATCCCATCCAGGTCCAAAAGCTTGCCTATTCCTTCCCTTCCATGTATATACCCCCAATTAATGTATAACAAGTCCCTGGTATCAAAAAAAATACAATGTCATTATTGTGTACATGATATAATAGAAGGCAAGAAGTGAGATGCGAGATGCGAGGCGTAAGGTGCGAAAAGTGAGACGCGAGACACGAGACGCGAGACGCGAGAAGCGAGACGTAAGAAACGAGACGTAAAATACGAGCCTCACTTGTGTAAACCTTTTTCGTATGCCTTAATTAGTTTCTTACAATATTTTAAATCCTTTACAGATTTCTATTCATTATCTTTTAAAATATATCCCTTCGAACAATCCAAATATTAAATTTAATTTCCTATACGACGGTAGCGATTTAGACCTTTGTTTACAATTTTTCAAATTTCATATTCGTCCTCTTTTAAATATTTTTATACCAGGCTAGTATAGGTGGCGGAGGTACACAATCGAAAGAATTATCCTTAGGTTTGTTATAATAAGTAGGATATCAAACGCTCATAATAAGATAAATTCCTGAATTATTAAGAAAATTCAATATATATGCCGAATTCCCCATACTTTTTATTATAGTAAACGGGCCTAAACGTAGCGGTAATAGCTTCATTCATTGATAAAAAGGTTTGAAAGCTTTTCCTTTAGGTAGTTATATACTATCTTCAATATCAAATTCCATTCAACGGTGATTTTTATTGTAACGACGTTTTAACTCGGCGATTATAACGTTTATACTAAGCTATAGATCCCTAAATAAGTATTTCCTTATAAAAAGGATTTCTATTTGCCATTAGGGTAACTGTTGGTAGGTTTTTAGATGTTGCAACATTGTCGATTCGATTGGTCGAAGTAACGGTAGTATTGCGTAGTCAAGTGGTAGATGTATTGTTCTAGGTTTGGTAGACCGGTAGCCGGTCTGCCTAGTAATTTGTATGACCAATTGCTTAGCCAGTACCCTAGTGTAAAGTGGGCGCATACTATACTTGACTTATAGCCAATACAGTAGGTCCACAAAAAACAATACACTCAACTTGTAGTCAGTATAGTTAACTTTATTGTAAGTAAAGTTAACATATGAAACTAAAATTACTACTATTACAACACTAGCGGCTTTTTAGTTTGTACGCGTACGTTAGTATAGTTAATCAATATTTTCCGGTAAGCATTAAACTGCGACCTCGTCAACTGGCTAAACCCCTATCAATTCCAATGAACCTCCACATCGAATTGCACCCATTTGTACTTGAATTGACCTTGATTACCATCGATTGCTTCACGGCTCTGAGGCTCGACTTTATCGAGTCCTACAAAAAGTTCTTCCTCCATGTGCTTGTATAAACTCCTCAACTGTTCTAATTAAATAAGTCGTTATCCTGTAAGTCTTTTAATTCGTTAGTATATCCCAGACTTCTGTCACGTGATTTAGCCTTATCGGCTGGCCTCTTAAAATAGCTCTCGATATATATAGTTAGCCTATTACTATTAATAAATTTTCAATGGCATTGTTTAACAATGCATTCATCATAACGTTAGCAAAATTATCTTTCACGTCAATTTACAGGAACTTTTTAATATCCATTCTTTTGTAGGCATAGAGGAGTGCTATAATGTCGATTATCAGGCGTTTTTCGCCGATACTTCTGAGTTTCGAAAAGCATTCTAACAGGTTCTTCGAATCGGTACATATTACTACTGGAATAGGAGAAATCTTTAGCTGCCTGATTATAATGTTAAGGGTTTCCCACAATACTATACGTACATTAAGTCTTACCATTATACCATAAACTTTCAAAGTCAATACGCTTTATATAATCCTTTTATATTTGACAAGTATCTAGTAAATTAGGTTACCGATAATGCTAACCTAATTCTTCCGTTTATTCTTATTGACGAGGGTTATTAGAAATCCGATCTGTGAAGACAGGTCATTATTGTTTACGAACAACTCGTCTATAAATATTATTAACTTAGCCTTTGATATGTCGATTGAAACTATATTAATTTCATGGTTCAGGTTTCGTATTTGCTTTTTAGGCCTTTTATTTAGGCGGTTAAATTCGTTATCTCTCAGGTCATATGCTTGTGTCGCGATTTGAAAGTCGTAAAAGGCTTTCAGTTAACAGAGGATGGTAATATAACTGCTATAGGCACGTTGTTTCAGGCACTGTGAAACCTTAGCTACGTTAGTCTTATCGATTGTAATTAAGTCGGCGCTTTGACCCCTTTAACGAAAATTCAAGGCGGTATTAATACTAAGTATATGGATTGACGATCCGTTAAAATTAACCTAGTTACCCTTCGACAACGTCGTAACAAGCTTATAATTTCAAAAATTGGAGTCTTTATTAGCCTCCTATTGAGATATTGAAAAATCAATCGTTTTAAAGAGAATGGCATCGTTGGTTCATAAACTATGAGGCTAAAGTTTTTTTAAGTTACTAATAGATACGAGTTATATATAAAAACTTTTTGCCTAGCTCTAAATTGAAGTATAATTAATAGATTAAAAACTAATAGACGCTTGCTTTAGCCAATCCATGTAAAGGCTTGATATACTGTATTACCATTTTAAAAAGGTAAATAACAAGTAGTTCCTATAGTAATTTTAATAATATAAACCGTTATAAGTTTATTGTTTATTAAATATAGCCTTACATTATGTTTCTGTTATTCAACATAAACTTTCTTTTAATTTTCATTAGTAAACTTATTACTATGGTGACCACTAAGCATTAGATAATCTTTTCAATTGTTGAGGATTACGTAATGATTCAACTTTTTCCTTAATTACTATATAATTAAGCAATAAGACGTTATTTTTCATAGAGCTAGCCCGTAGTCCTGGTATTGACCTCATAAATAATACTCAACTTAAAAATCGTAATATTTAGGTCTTAGAGGTTAAATTCAACCTTTGATACGAATTATTCGACCTCTCGAGTTAATAGATCGTTAATTTTGACCTTATCTCTTTTTTCAAAATGTTTGCTAGAAGTTTTACTAATATTTTATACTTGAAGCTTTAGTGCTAAGGCTTCATTATCATTTTTTCTCCTACTTACCTAATGAGTATTATAGATATGGCCCGGTGTAAATTCCTCCTTTTATATATTCCTTTTCTTTGGAGGTTTTTCGCGCGGGTAACGTTTCATTAGCCTATTGATAACGGGCGGAAAAGATTCGTCTTCATTTAGTCGTTTTACTTCAAGGTTTCATCATTAAATACCTTCATATAAGTTTTAACTTGAGCAATACAAAAAGTTATGGAGTCGTTAAAAGTTTTTATAACTACTTTAAAGTTGGCGATATTGAAAGTTTTATATAGGCCTTTCCATTTGCCCAGCTCCCACCATACAAGGACTTCATTTTACAACGGCTAGGAAAGTACTTAGATAATCGTAAGGCCGTTTTTGGTATTAAGGGCGTTCTTAACTTGGTGGCGTGCCGATTTATTTCGAAATTTCTTTAATACTTTTCCATAAGTTACAGCTTGGTTTTAAGCACTTACTAATAGCGGAAATTAACTCGTTAAGCGTGGATACGCTCCAAATAATAGTAACGTCGGTACTAGGCCATCGAAGCCTACAGTATCGTTTAGACCCTTCACCGCCATTTAAACGCGTACCTCTGGATTCGTAAAGCTTTCAATCTTTAGCATAAATATTTTCTACGTTCGTCGAAGTAATAAGTATACCTTTTCAACCTTTTTGATATTCCATTTAATATCTATAGGCACTTATTCACATTAAATCCCCATTATCTTAACGTTTTTTTTAAATTTCGCCGCTGCAAAGATGGTACTGGTATCGTAGACGACGACGTCAGGTAACTCCAATTATGTATTAATTCACAGTATCCTTAGTATTTTCCACGTGTTCTTTTGCCAAAAAAGTCTTAAAGATTTAGCTTTGTAAAAAAAGGTTACAGAGTTAACGATGTAAAAAACAGGCTTATTATCTAGGTAAAACATATTTATAGAGACTTCGCATTAAAGTCCTCGTCTTCTTTTAATATGAACTTAAATCTTCGGGGGGATTAGGTATATGTTTGACAATGTTAACTGTGGATATTATTATATATTACTACAATTTGTATATTTAGGTAGCAGTTCATAACGTTGCAAGGTGCACTCCTATAGCGTTCACTATAAAGTGGCACGCTGCAGGCTGCACTCTTGCAGAGTGTATAATAACGTGACACGCTGTATATTACACTCTTTTAGAGTGTATTATTCGTAGCACGGTCTAAAAGGGGCGTCATAGGGTAGTAAGCTCTGGGTGAGAGCTTATAAGCTTTCACCTGTGGCATGTATCTTTGAATGCTTTTTCCGAGTTATTTATCTTTTGCTGTAACTATTTCAATATTATGATTATTCTTTTACTCTTTTTACTCTAAGTGAAATAGGAAGTGACCTTACCGACAATGATTAGTAGCCAACTAGGTTGACTATAGATAGCCAAGGAAAGAAGAGACAAACCTAAGTTGAATACCTATAGCGGAATGTTGTAGCGGTCCTTATCGTGTATGCTTTACTACTACGCTTTAAAAGAACCATACGGGAGTGTTGAATTACGCGGGAGCACCGTGAACCCCAAAGTGTAACAAAACTGTAAAATCTGAAGTAAATTTAAAAAGGAGTACCTTTAGTACGATACTATTAACCAATTAATGCCCTATCTACTGAAAAGCCCCGTTGCATCAATTGTTAACTTGTTTTGTCATTTTAAACATACCCGGGAATTTCTTAAAGAGAGTCCTATTGTGTATCAGGTTATATAAACTAAAAGCATCAAGTTTCTAAACCCTTCGTGACCCGTCTGATCTAAACTCGATATCCAATCCGCTTACGAAATACCGAAGCGGTTACAAACATAGTACTCAAATCGTTTACCAAATTTAAAAGGGGCTGAAAACGAAATAAACAAACCGCTTGTTTTAACAAGAACGGCAACGAAACAATAACTCGGATCGTTTATCAAATACGAACCAGATTTCATACATCGGATTATACAATACACCTCCTTCCCCACGCCCATATTTCCCCCCATTTTTTCTTACGTTTTCCTTTTCCGCCTTTCTATATTCGACTTGTGTGTTTTAATTTTAGTATTTACGACGTTTGAATTTTTTAGGCACTTGACTGGTGTAGCATTACCAAGCGTTGTTAAAACTTATTTCAAACGCCTGTTTAGCTTATAGTTACATATTATTTGCATATTTTTTGAATTTTATTTGTATGAGCAAGCGCTAAAACCCTTCATTTCCTTTGAATTTCTGTATTTATACGCTTTTTTCAAGTTACGAACGCACTCGAATCCTGTAACAGCACTAAACTACCAATTTGTACCGCCTCCGAATATAGCTAAACATACGATAGCTCCACCAGTAACTGATTTGGTCAAAGCCAACGAATAAATGAAGTACCTCTTTACACACACGTCGTTTCATAGTAGTATCCTAAATTACTTAAACCTTAATCTATGGAATAATAAAATCGTGATACTAGTAGAGTATTTGGACCCTTATACAGCAAATACATATATAATTAACATGGTTTTCAATCATTGTAACGGCGAATTTAAAGGACTCGATTTATTAGATAATTTATAGAGGACTTTGAAAATTGAACGTCGGATATGTGACGTGTGGTCGATAGTACGACTTCAAAAATATTGCGAAAACAAATACAAAATAATGGTATTAATACAACCGGAGGAAATAACATTGCAGAGACTGTATTAGTAACAGCTAAACTTTTACAAATGATAAAATAGATAAACGATAAAGTAATGGAAGTGAAATTTGTAAAAAAACACTGGTTAGGGAAACGTTAGGACCATTTATTTGGAATAAAAAAAGAAAAAAGTGCTAGGTAAGAAATCCAGGACATACCCTTAGGAAAAGGAAGGGCTATCAAGGGATGAAGAAATGAAAGGTTTAGATATATATTTTAGGCTGTAGCCTTAAGCAAAAAAAAGGCTGTAAAAACGGGGGGAAAGGAAGGTCTGGATACACCGTCCGCGCCGCGACCTTATAAAAGGAAGGTTTAGATACGTAGCCTAGGCCACGCTCATGATAATAGGAAAAACCAAAAGTATATTAAATACTCTTTTAAAAGGAGGAAGTCTTAAGTGTACAATCCGAGCTGCAACTTTAAAAAGAGAGAAAGCTGTAAGAGAAGGAAGGGAAGGAAGGTATGGATACATAGTCTAAGCTGTGGCTACAAAAATAGGAAAATTTGGGTACGTAGTTTCAAACAGCTTACAAAATCCAAGAGCGGCCATGAATATAACATCCATACCACTCACAAAATCCAAAAGTGGTTACTAATATAACACCACACCGCTTGTACCAGTAGGGGCAGCTACAATATGACAGTTCGAGCCGTAACATTAAGAGAAAGAAAGCCTAAATATAAAGTCTAGGCCGCACCTTTAAAAAATAAAGGCCTAAATACACATTTTCAGCCGCAGCTTCAAAAAGAGGAATGGCTAGATGCTTTATACGCAATTGGGTCTTAACAATGAGACGGGGTGCAATATTACTTTGAAACGCTACCTAAAGGACTAAACGGGCCAAAGTATAACGAAAGTTTTTAATATTGCATTTCAAACGTCCCTTACAGTTATAAAAAACGACTTAGGAAGGCTCTTATCACTATAAAGCACTTCAAAGATCGTATAAAAGCCGCTCCCACGAAAATAAACCGCCCAAAAAAGGATATTAATACCGCTTCTACCTATATTAAACAGCCAGGAATACGTATTAGCACCGCTATCACTTACGTAAAACGCCCTGAATTACGTATTCAAACAATAAGCGATGCTTTTGACAGCTGCCACTACCAAAGACGTTAAGAGGAAAGTCATGTAACTTAAACCACAACATTCCTGCTTTACTAAACAAAAAAAGGAAAAATGAAAACGTTTTACCTAGAACGATAAAATATACCACTGTTATTATTAATTAGGAATATCGTTACTAAACGACTAATACAGACCACACTACAATTATTTTATTATTATTAAATTACGAATAAGGACCGTATTACAACTATAATATCACTATTAGTTTATAGGTACGGAACGATCAAAAAGAAAAGTAACGATTGTCTGCATAGATATTATTATATATTACTATAGTTAATATTTTTTGGTGACAGTATATTACACTATGAGGTGTACTCCTATAACATACACCATAACGTAGCGCGCTGCAAGCTACACCCTTGCAGAGTGCATGATAACGTGACGCGCTGCAGATCACACTCTTTCAGAGTGCATCATACGTGGCACGCTCTAAAAGGGGCGTTCCAGAGTGGTACGCTCTGGGTGAGAGCTTATAAGCTCTCACTTATGCCGTGCATCTCTGAATGCTTCTTCTGGATCATCTATCTTTTATTACAAGTTTTAAAGCGTTGTTTAATACATATATACGTCGATGAACGAGCCTTAAATTAACATTCATAATTAATGAAGCGAAAGACAAGGTTTACATTACCAAAGTAAACCCTACCGAAACCATTTTCTACGTTTTAAATCGAAGACTTAAAGTTTCCTCAAAATAAAACAAAAACCTAAAGTATAAATATTAAGAAGTGAACCTTAATGATAAATAATAAAGACTTTAATTTGAAAATAAACGAAACAAACCACAGCTATAGCAATACTTACGGAAAGGCATACGAAACCCCGCAGGTTTGCAAAAACGATATATCGTATACGGCAAAATCGGCTGCTAGTTTACCAACCACCCCGTTTACGAATAAATTCGGATTAAACGACAATTTTAGGCCGATTTGAATTTCGAATCCCGGATAAAAGCTCATTTTATAATATACGTAATAGAGTACGAAAGTATAAATAATCTATTCAACGCCAATTTATACGAATACACATCCAAAAAAAAAAAAAACCTTAAGAGTAATAATACTTGCCCATTGAGTCAAAACGATAAAACCGCCTAAAGTATTTTTACCATCTTACAGGACGCTTTTTTTATATACATTACAGGTATAAATTACGTAAACGGAGTGCTTGACGCCTATATAGCGTTGTAATTCACGTTTTTTAACAAATACGGTAACCGGTTTCAGTGTATTATGCCCGACACCGGTATATCCGAAATCTTAACGGCCGGAAAACGATACTTCGAAACGTTTACGGTGAGATTTCCTAAGTTTCAGCTGAACCGAATGAAAAAACACCGAAACGTTATCGTTTGAAACGGTTGTTATGAATATGAGTTTCGAACAGGTAAAGCTTTATATAATAAACTTTAAATTACCTTTTTCATTTTTATTAACTAATATAAATAAACTCGAAATTAGAGTCCGAAATACGACTAACTCATTAATCGCCACTTCGGATAATGTATTATAACCGCTTCGATTTAAATTCGACCACTTATAGTTTTCACTCGAAACACGTATAATTAAAGCTATTTTTACTTAACTTAACCGAAATTACAAACTTTATATCAAAGATTCGGACACCATGTTACAAAGCCCCATTTATACGTGTTCCATATCATAAACTATATAAATATAAAAAAGAATGTACTAAAAATTATCGAAAGGTTTCACCATAAATACTAGTAATACATATAAGCCATTCAACGGTTTAATTTCCGCTTTTAAAACGATATAAACTTTAACTATAAAGTAATTATTGACATTATATATTTAGATAAGTAACTAGTACTTTAAGCCATCAACTCGGCAATATTATTTTGAACTGTTAAATTTATATGAAGCGGTTTCGCTACAAACTATTAAATTACTTTCATCAAGTAAAAATTGGAATTTTACTTCGGTCCTTTAAACTACATTACGTACGATGTTTGTACGGCTTATAATTTCACTGAGTAACGTGCGAAGGCTTGGATGACCGGTAACAAATATAAGTAAATCTTAATGAAATTCCTATGAGGTATTGAAAAATGTAAGAAGTATTACGAGCTACTTAAAAAAGAGTATATGGTACTGTCCACAGAGCTAAAGAGTACCAATTTTGAGGAATCTATCCTTTAAATAGCGGTTAATGCCGTTAACAACACTTTTGGTCTAAATGGACTTATCTCTACACTTTTTGTTTTTAATACCTACCTAAGGATTCATATAAAGATTCTACTATTACTGTTTACAGTATAAATGGCTAATATTATAAAGAAGTCTATAATGGTATTAAGTTCCCTACAGGTTACAAACGAATTGTCCAAAGCATTAGTTATAAGAAATAGCCTACGTAAAGCTAGCGTTTTAAACCTATCATTATAATTAAAAATATTGGTTCAAAAAACAAAGGATAAATAAATTGGGTTTTAAAGGATCAATAGATTTAAAGGCTATGATATATTGGTTAATTTTTCGAAAGGAACAAGTTTGTTTCGTCAAACAATAATACGAATATATTAGAAAAAAATGAAAAAAGCGGCCTGAAACTACAAAACGGATAAAACCATCAATGAAATACCTCTTAAAACGACGAATCTAATCCAATTTCAAATACAGCCCACCCCACAAATCATATATCCGGCCTGCTTTCGCCAAATAAAAGCGACCCGCCTATAGTAACCCTAACGACACCTCGCCGCCGAAAGCGCCCCCTCGGTTAGGAAAACCAAAAAACGCTCTGAAAACCTTGTTATAAACTTCTTTATTACGTGGAAGGAGATATAAAACCGCGAGTTAGGTCTAAAACTTCATTACGAAGGTATTATTACTATCCTAAATACCTCGTTTAATAATTTAATTAAATAGAGATTTTAGTTTGAATCGATTAAGTCGTATTTCGTCTTAAACGATTCGATCCAGCTATTTACGTTACCTATAGGATTTTCCTAACCATTTTCGTTTATGAAGTTAAAGATAAAACCGGAAAACTTCACGAGAGAACCCATTGAATTATGGAAAGATATAAGGACAAAGATTAAAAGGATATTACAACCCAATCGCCTATGTTAGAACGAGCTAGTCATCGTTTGATTTTTATATTTGTTACATATTATAGCATATTATATAACCTATATATCGAAATTTGAGATATAATATAGTTATATAACTAATTTAATAAGCGGTTTAAACCACGAATTTACGCTGATATACTAAAAGGCCTTATGTTGGAATAGCAGTCAAGTGCAGTACAGTTAAGTCCACTTTACTTGCAGTAAGGTTGATTGTACATACTGAAAATTGACTGTAGTTTGTGGGATTACACTACAAGTGCAGTGCAGTAGGTGCCCACTCCATAGTGGGGTACAGGCCAAAGCGTTTGGCCATAGAAATTAGTGTGCAGACCGGCTAGCGGTCTGCCAAACATAGAACTTAGACACATCAATCAACAATATCAACGCAACACCAGTTACTTCAACTACAGTGATTCGAATCGACTACGTTGTAACGATGAAGGCCTACCAACACTAATCAATGCTTATTCGATTAAGCACAGATTAGCTAAGTAAAAGAAAAGGCTACTTTCCAGTTATGCTTTACATCTATCGCTAGGGTAAAGGAAAGATTTTTGTAAAGAGCCTTTATGAGTACTACGTCAGTATTCTAATGGCAGGAAAATATAGAAGAATTTTGGGTTGAGTTAGTCTTTTAACGGAAATCTAAAAGTAAGTAACGGTATCGCTATCGAAAACACTGAGAAATCTTCATTAGATCTTTCTTCAAGACGTTAAGACTGACTGTCAGAAGTCTTAACATTCGGCAAGTTGGCAAATGGCTAAGTTAATAATACTACGGGTGCTATTGCCGTAAGAAAAACGACTAAGTTCCTATGCCATAAAAACAACCTTCGACCTACACTACCACCAAACGACCTTCATCCTCACCTTTTGCATCAAACCTTTGCCCTACTTTACTTTTTTCCGCTCCCCACGCCACGCCGATTCTCAAGCTCCCTGCTCCAAACGAAAACACTAAGCCGAGCCAAAAAAAAGTCACATTACGCGACCTTTCGCCAAGTCGACAAGTCCCTACGCGACTTTATACCAAGTCATCAAGTTCCTACGCCAAAATAGACAAGTTTTTCGCCTTATACGCCTGTCAAAATGTCTATCGCCAACGCTTAGTTTAAAGTTATTATCAACCCCACCAAGAAAAAAGCAATTAAATCGCTCAGATCTATTTTCACCAAATTTTATGACGAATAACTCTGGATTATAGACGTTAACAAAACCTCTAATAAAGCTCACCTAACCAACTACGTTGGCCAGTATATCTTCGAGTCTGACGCCGGTAAAGAGTTTGACCGCGGCGCCTTCGCTTTCTAAGATTTTCGCGAGTTCTTTAACTACTGGATACCAAACATGTAAAAAACGATTCAACGTAACGTTAAGGCAAAGTTAAAGACAAAATTTAAAAAGCATGGGATTTACATACCATACAGGGCTTTAAAGGAGATGGCAAAAACCTTTTTAAGTTAGCTTAATTTAAGGAATACTTACAGGATCCACGAGGTAAAGGTAAAGCCGTTAAAAAATCTTAACGCCTACACACACGTTTCAGGGAATCTCTTATACACCCTCAGCTAGGTTGAACTTCTTCGCGTATTAATAATAAAGAACTTGATAACAGGTTGGGTAGTTTAACATCTTTACATAATAACGCGGAATATACCTTTAACAGCGGTCGAACGCGTAAATCAAAGGCTACTACCGCGGCTAAAGGTATTAATATTAGCGTTCTATACCAATCAATTGAATGGGAACCTCTCTGAACCCCTTAACACCAAGAGGATTATCTCTAATTCCCTCAAGATCAAAACCCTCAAGCCCACTTCCTCCAAGACTCTTAATACATCTAGTTCCAGCAGCCAAGTCAAGTATAATGATCACACTAAATAACCATGAATATATAGAAGGTGTCAGAGGGTTTATGTTATCAAGAAAGTAGCAGAAGTGCTGAGTAAATAATATTGAAACCGTGCAAGTAATGATCAAAAGCCGTGAGGCTATTCAGATTTGTAGACTGAATACTTAGATTGACAACTGAAGAGCTATGAAGGAAATACTATTTTTGTGGTAATGACCGTGTCCTTATATATCCGTTCCTTCATACCGTCTTCATTACTAGATAGCTTAGATAGCAAGATATCCAACATATCCTATGCGTCCGTGCGTTCACCCTAACCCTGGGTTGCTAACATAAGAGATGTTCTCCACCTAATGTGTTGGACTTCAAGCTTCTCAGTGGCGCATTACATACTAGCCCGTTTCCTGACCCAACCGCTGTCTAGATCATGACATCAAGGAAAACCCGGCTTTACACGCGAGCCTATTATATGTACGACCACTGGATTTTTCACTCCCAATTCGGCTAAAGGTAACTATCCTACCCACTAATACCAGCAATAACCCCAGTTTTTTTCCCAGCCAAATGAAAAAGTTCCTTACGATGGGTATATTACCCTTCCTCTACGACACGTCCCCATAAATGATACAGATTATATGGCAATCACTACTTTTGTTAAGATATAAGGGTGGAAAGAAAAGTATAACAGTAAGCCATAAAACCTCATCAACGTTAAGTTACGCCCATTTTTTAACATTTACCGCAAGAGAAAAGTTAAGTTACCAGGATTTTACTCGTTATTTCCCAGTATTTTTACCGGCCAAACTAAGGACTACTATATCCGATACCTGACGAATTGTACCCTTTTCCGCGAAATCTACGATAGCATAAAAGATTATTTTGAACACGATGTCAACCTTACTTAATGCCATACGAACTAAAATATCACCAAATGGTCCTACATATTAAATCACAAGAAAAATTCGATAAGCAAAATAAATCTTTTAAATCAGATACTTAAAAGGCTAATTCTCTGTTAACAAGCAATAGGGAATATAGAAACTGGTGAAGGCACCTTATGATAACAGGTCTGGCAAACAGTAACAGGCTACAAAGAGTTTAAATACGCCTTGTAATTCCCCTATACCACCTACGAAAGGTTTTTTTTAGAAAATTACGTTCCTCGCTAACGACCGTAACCACTCGAGTTTTCGGCTCGACTAATATGTACCCTTAAGCTCCGAAATTCAATAACGAAAAAGAAAACCCTTTTAATTCGTATTATATTAATCGACGATACGGAAAGCTCAGCAGATACGGTCAACAAAATATTCGAACCTCTATCCACGAAAAGGGATATTAACCCTTCTCAAAGCCTTTAAATAGGCTAAACAAGTTTAACTTAAACGCCAAAAAATATTGGATTTGTGGCAAATAAAGCTGTTAGTCAACACATTATACAACCGCTGAACGTAACGTAAAACAGGTGATATACCATACGTAATACCCCTTCGCCCCTAAATAAGTCTATATGAAACGTTTTACGCATTTTGAAGGAAGTAAAGTCAAGGAGAAGGAAAATAAGCCAAAGGCTATCAACTGGTATAAAGATACTAGCACTAATACTGGAACCGGTACTAACTCGAAAGCAACATAATAACTAGCTGACTACGCCTTTTTGTATCGTTTTATAGGAGAAGACCCTTACCGCCGCTGTAAAGATAAAGACCTTGACCCTACACACCTTTTTACTATTTGAAACCGTTACGCGAAGCAAGTTTTTCAGAAGATTATGCTGGATACGGGGGTAACACGATACTCAACCGGAGGCTATTCGTAATACATCACGTTATGAAGGGATACTAATACTGCTACAGAACTTAACTACGCGGACGCTAGTAAAGCTAAAGTTAGCTTTGGTCCTGGAAAAAAAGCTATCCTTACTAGGATCGATGACGGTAAAGACTGTTGTTAAACCTATTGTTTTCCACATCTTGGAATCACCTACCCCCTTTCTCTTTTGCCTAAAAAACATGAAAAACCTTGGCGTTAACATTAACTTTTAAACTAATAAACTAATGTAAGTTAAGGCTGGTAAAAGGTTTTCGCTTAGTCTTAAGTGGGGGTATTTTTGGTTTTATCTTTAAGGACCAAAGGCAGTGGTCTTAAACTTAACGAAGGTAAAACCTCGTTAATTACATCGTAAATTTAAGTAACCGTCAACTAGTAGGCTTTATAAGGTCTTAAAGGTAGCTGGCTACGAAAATGTCAATTTACCAACATTAAAGGTAATAAAACGCCTATACCACCACTACTAAATACACTTCTAAGCCCCTTTAAAGTTTAAGTTTCCACTAAAGAAAAACTAAAACTTTAACTCGGAAGTCTTCATAAACGTATTTTATCTAAATAGCAAGCTAGTATTATACGTTATAGACTTCGTTACGGCTTTTTACGATGTTAAATTCCTTAAAACTGTTAAGGAAAAGGAAATGTAAAAGGTATTACATACTTCGTGGATTAACACATACCTTAGCCTACCAAACATGCTAATTCACAATGCCGACACCAACTTTATTACGATAAAGTTTCAAGTTAATATAAATTTTATATGGATTGAATACAAACAAGTCCTTATAAACGCTTACTAGGGTATTAACAAGGTTAAAATTATATATACCCTTTTATAAAAGGCTTACGATATCCTTACATTAAAAATCGAAAGTTTCATAAGCTAAGAGGTATAGCTTTAGATAGCGGTAAAAGGTCTTAACAATACTATTAGCCCCAATGTACTTATATTAACTTTGTTGGTATTTAAAGCTTACTCACATATAATAGCTAAGTCGCTACCTTCGTAAAGTATACAGAAATGTGCTATAACATACAACAAAACTGTAAAGGAACGGAGGAAGGAATTAGCATGTCGCCAGCTTAATAATGTCTTTAAAACCTGAAACAGACTTTTAACAATAAATACGCTTTTACTCTCCCTTTAAAGTAAAATCCTCACGTGACTTAAATTAGGTAAATGAGATGGGACATATAAGATCTTAAGTATTACCAACTTAAACGTGGTAATTAAAATTGCTAACGTCCCCGTGACTATCCGAGTTACATAAGTCAAGCCGAACAAAAGACCCCTTAAATTTGGTAAAAATCTCAATGTCGATAAACTTCAAGTTGAGCGAATTAACTAATATAACCCTCTCGAGCCGACCGTTAACAAGCCTATAGAACGTTGACAGCGTAAAAGACCACCTAAAAGGAGGATAAACATTAAAAGGAGGAAGATGGATATTATAGGCTTGATAAGGCATATATAACGGCATAGATGTCTTAAAAGGAAATTTTAATGGAAATCTTGCCCTTAAATCACTTACTGAAAGCATTATTAACACATCGGGTAATCTCTTTGTAAAAAGTAACTAAGTGAAAATTAACGACCTCTTATTATAAGGGGTTATATAATTTTTGCTATTAACGTAATTTAAAGGCAAAAATATAATTATCTTCAAATCGAAGATAGTTTACGAGGTTAAGGGTAAAACCACGGACCGGCCATATGAAAAGTCACAGCTAATTTCCTAAGGATACGGTAATAAAGGTGAAGACTAAATCCTCACTTAATCACCTACTATGTAAAAGACCAGTTAGCGTTTGATTGTCGCTATTGCCGCCAGTTTCACTATTAACGTAAAAAGCAAGTTTATACTTAATAGACGGGATATTACACAAACGTATACGCAATTCACTACCAATCTTTAACGTATTATACTATTAAATCTACCAAAAAAACTAAGAGATAGGTTTCCGGCTGGCATAATAATATACTATATTAAGCCTGTATATGGATTGGCCGAGGTTGGTGTCCACTAGTTTTTAACGTATTAAATGTACTTTAAAAATAAGCTAGGTATAAAAAATTTAACATTTTACCCATGCTTGTTAATTACAAAGGGTAAAGACTTTGGTATTGTAGGTATACAAACTAACGATACCATTTATCTCGGAGATATTGGGATTGTGGCAGCAGAATAGCATGTTATCGAAAAGTTAGGCCTTTAAAAGTTTAAGCTCGTTAAAAAGTTATTTAAAAGTATATAACTTGACTTTAACGGATCGGAACTCCGCATCTATAGTGTTAAGGCTAAAAGCGACACTTACATTAACCTACGTTAAAAGGGGTAAGCCACTGGCCTAATAATTATCGATAATGCTAACGAGTAAGGGTATAGAGATACCTGGAATAAAGGGTGCGTATGGCCTATATCGCTACGTTATTCCAACCGAAGGTATCGTACGACCTTTCTATTCCGGTATAGGCATACAATGCAATGAAAACCTTAACAAGTTAAATAAGCGGAATTGGTAGTAAATGAATTACGTAAAAAGAGAAATTAATATAGTTTTTATAGATCTGACGAAGGCGAAGCTAATAATCTTTGTGGACGGATTATTTTCTAATAATACTAACCTTATATCGTAAATTTTTTTCTTGTTAATGCTCGTTAATAAGGACAGGTCGAAAGGGCTATTTACGATGACCGGAAACCTTATATACTGGATATTTGTCAAATGTAAACGCGTAATCCGAATTGTACTAACTTCGAAAGTTTACGGTATAATAACAGACTTTGATATCGTTATAATAAATACCGGCATATTAAATATTATTATTAAGCAATTAGATTTGCAACCAATACCTATAGTAGTATATACCGATTCTCGAAACCTTTACGAATGCATATTGAAATTAGAAACAACCAATAAAAAACGCCTAATAATAAACGTAATAGCGTTAAAGGAGGCATACGAATCCCGGAGAATCAATAACTTCTGGTAAATTAACTGTAAAAATAACCTTACCGATGCTATAACTAAATCCATCCCTAATAACACCCTAAAAAGGTTTGTAAATAGCAATGAGCTAACCATACGAATCGAGGGATACGTGGATCGCCCGAAACATGATGTAAAGGAATAGGGTCGCCCCGGCAAACTGGAAGACTGCTAGGGTGGCAAAGGTAGCGATAACAGTAGTTTGAATTACTAGCAAAAGGTACGCAAGTAGTGGCATACCTAATTTGCACAAGTCTGTAGCGAAAGATCTGTACACGGGATTTAAGGAACGAAGGTCTCGGAAGGGTGGAGAAAAAGGGCTACAAGGGGCCGTAATTGAGGTTGTTTTCAGTACGAATTGATTGGAATTGACAGGGGTCTGGTTTGTGAATTGAGGAGGGATTTTAAAGGTTGCCACCAATTGATAGTAGGCCACGCTAGCGTGCAGGCACAAAAACAAAAAGCCGCCAGTGTTAAAATAGCAGTCCAATACATTATAGTCAAGTCAACTTTACTTACACTAAAGTTAATTATACGTACTACCAATTGACTACAGTTTGTAGGATTGCACTACAAATGCAATGTAGTAGGTTTCTACTTCAAAGTAGGGTACAAGCCAAAGATTAGCCATACAAATTAGTGTGCAGACCGGCTAGCGGTCTGAAAAACGTAGAAGCTAGATAGATCAATCAACAATATCAACGTAACACTAGTTACTTCGACCACAGTGATTCAAATCAACTTCTTTGCGACGATAAAAGCCTACAAACACCTTGGGTAATATTACCCGTTGAGGATGATTTTACGTATTATAAAACTATTTTATGGCTTAGTTAAAACCAGTATTTACTAGTATAATACTTACCAAAGGCATTACTAGGAACAGCTTAAAATAATTAATTCCACCATCAACCTGTATTTATTAGTATCGATAACCCGTTCGGACGGCTTTATACTAACAGGTATATAAACGGACGATATTCTAACGTTATATAACGCCTCGTTTTCGGCGTTTAGAAATAAGAAACTTTTAAAGGCTGGCTTAATAGCGAAACCTAAGACGTACTTAACAGAAGACCATATAATCGATTTTAATAGCGTTATTTCTTTTTGGAACGAAGTTTTATGCTTTACGTAAAAGAGGAAGTTGGAAAAAGTTACCCTTATCGTTTCAAATAACGTAAAACGGGCTGAAGAATACAAATACTAACGCGTACGTCACTTTTGAGTTACTTTTATAACGTAACCGGAAACGGCATTAAACCTTTCGGTCGCCGCATAATACTTAACCGCCCCGTTAAACGATATATTCAAAGCGTTTAACAAACGCCTTTTATAACAAATACATAATCTAAAACGCGGTTAATAATTCGGACCGTTAAATATAGGTATTATAAAGTTATTTATTTTTACTAACGGCTCCTTCACTAATAACTCTGACTACAATTTGTAAATAGGCTTTATCCTAATTTTTGGCAATGAAACACCGGCCCGAAATAACTTTACGTTTCGTAAAAACATTATTTATTGAAATTTTACCAAGTATAAAAGGGTTACAAATAATTTCCAAACTTCCGAGATTTATATTACAGTTACAAGCTTCTATTCTGACTATCCTTTCCGTTACTTTCCCCTTTTGTATTAACGCTACCACTATTACTGCTGTCGACGTTATTAACGCTAATTAGTATATAGCTTTAGGCCTTATGACGTATACCGTTAGGTCAAAGCGTAGGAGGGGTATTACCCTTTTTACAACAACGTATGATGAAGTCGTTAAACTCGCTTACGTAATATATATGTAAGCCCCGTTTCCAAACGGCATCAACGGTTACCGATTCTGTAAACCGCCAGTTAACGCTTATTTTAATTAGTATCGGCTCATTTTAGTTATTTTCGACGGCGATCATTTTTTGAAGCGCTTCGAACGTTATATTTTTGGTGAAGTAATTCTTTAAAATTCTGTTAAAATGTATTATAAAGCCGGTGGATGCATAATGCGGATTCAGCCTACGGCTCCAAAACCACTGGAACGGAAGCGTATGAGCTGTTAATCCGTTTATATTGGTAGTATCAAGCCGAACGACCCCTGTTTTCTTAGTAATTCCTAACTGATTTGCCTGCGGCCGCAGACACGACATATGACACGTAAAACGTATCCATCAACGGCCCGGTATTATGGACCCGGGTACGTCGTTTTAACGCCTTACGCGTTAAAAAGGCCTTACAGCGTACTTTAACAATAAGAAGCTCGAGGCGGCGGAGCAAATTCGTCTCGTATTCCTTATCTAAAAAAAAGAGATTAAAGGTATACGAACGGGCGGTTTTATAATATACGAATCTTAACATAATTACGCTAAACTAAGTTTATAAAGTAAAGGGTTTTTTACAGGTAATAGGGTCTTTAGCCGTAAGGAAAAGATAAGGTTTATAACCTTCAAAGCCTCCTGCTTCTCCCTTTAGGAGTTAGAGAAGGGGAAGGGAAAGAAAGGTTAATATATAGATATTAGCCAAGTGAACTACCTATTAAAACGATTTGTTTGATAAAGGGAAATTAAAGTTAAATTAGGATAAGGACTTATATTAGCTTATATTACGCGGTTTTGAAAGATTTTTTTTTTTTACCTAGACCGATAACAATATATCTTATTATATGAACCCAATACGTAATTACGTAATTGATCTTACGTAATCACCCCTATGTAATCACCCCCTATAATACCTTCGTAATTACTCCTATTAAAAACTACGCAAGGTGTTATTACCAACCATTTCGCTCTTATTTAGTTACACTAACTATGACCAAATTACAATTACTACCGCGGCTAAACCTTACTAATTCCAACCGAATCATAATCATCAACGTGGCCAAAACTTGCTAATTCGAACCCTTATAACCATACTGTCGCTACGGAAACTGTTGATTGAGACCTTTTACAATTAATACTTTAACAATACTATTGCTACGGAAACTACTAATTTAAACCTTTATAACCATACTATTATTATAAGGTTACGTATAAGAAATAGCTACAACTATAAAATTGCTACTAAGCTATAAGTATATGATAAAGAAAGAAAATATTACTTATGTGAATATTACTATATACCCTTATAGATAGTATATATAGGTCTAGTGGTAGTGTACTGTATTATAGGATGCACTCCTACATAGTATACGATAATGTGTTACACTACAGGTTTCACTTTAGCAATATGAGAAATGCATCATGCATGGAGCGGTTTAGAATGGTTATTCTAAACCGAACGGCAATGTATGGAACGGTCTGGAATGTGTATTCCAAAGCGTATGGTAAAAGGTCCACTGTCTGGATCGGATGTATATTACCTCCCATCTGTGGCATACCCTCTCTAGGATACTTCTTCTAGATTTATGCATCTTTTATGGAAACTATACCAATCTAACAGTTACTTTTCTACGTACCTTTTCACCTGAATTAGTCTGTAGACCCTACCGACAAGTATACTATGGCCTTGGATAAATTTGAAACGAAATAGGGGGTTGTTCAGGTTTATAATAATCCGGTATTTCGAGGTTAACGTTGAGTTTATACTGAATAACCTGCGTAGGGAAAATTGTCTACACATTCGAAATAATATAATATTCGTGAAAAGAAAGAAAATTTATTATCAATTATATTATGATATGACGGGTAAGGCCTGATATATATTATTAGATCTTTTACGTTAAATATCCGATCATAAAACAACTTTTACTACGATTCATTATTTTTTACTTATTGTTAATTATTATTTTTATGAGAGTTTAACCAGTAATGGGGTTATTAACATTAGGGGTTTTATTATAATTAAATTCGGAATTTCGAAAAAGCCGGTAAGGGAGGATGACGAGCGGTGTAGCGGGCGATAGTAAACGCCGACAAAGGGGGTTAATAAAAGGCGGGGCGGGCGGGGGGCGACGTCTAAAATGGCGGATAACGTTAAAAGAGACGAGCATTAAAGGAGGTTAATGATGGCAACTGACGAGGAATGGAGTAAAAGGCGGGGGGAGAAAAACAACTCTTTAAGCAGGTTACTAAGAACTGTAACATATTGGTTTAGGTCCGGGCGACGCGGTCTCCCCGGGTACGATCCTTCGCCCGTTTACAGTTAACTCAATTAACTCGCTTTTCATTATAGTTAACGGATAAAATATGGGTGAAATCGGGATTAATATAATTAAACACTAAATATGGTTCGTTAAAATTTATAGGTATTAATTTATATTAGCTATGAAATATATAGTTTAGGTAATTATATCATTTTGGTTATTAAACCCAAAATTACGGAAGAGTAGACAGCGGGCGTTGAAAAGGGTTGGCGTAAAAATGTTACGTGTTAACGTACGGTTAGCCGAAGGGATTTTATTTCAAAAAACAAATAATATAGTAAAAGGTAACGAAAGAGTTTTAAGGGAGGACGAATCCGGGAAAAGGGGGCGATGAAAACGTATGGTAAAATAGATAATGACTTATACAACCAATACGGTAAAAATTGCTTACGTTAGAAAAATATTGCGAAACCAGGAGAATTGATTAACCAATTTAAACCAAGCGTGAGTAAAAGCGGGCCAGTTATATAGGATATCTCCCTGTCGCTTACGGGTAAGGGATAAAAATATAACCCTTATATTCGATAACAGAAACCAATTAGCGTATCAGGGCACGTAAACTGGGCGAAGCTGAAAATAAATTTGTTTTTAAAACATATAACAAAATGGAGTTGAATCGCAGTCGGTTTTTTTTAAAAAAAAGTTAATTTATAAGTGTACTTTATTATAAATCTTTCGGTACGTACAATAACCTCTCGCCCGATAAGTTAAAATGCAAAGAAAAGAAATACCGAAATTGAAAAGGCGGTTAATATAAGTTATATACGCATCCTTTACTTATAGGAGAGGGGTTACTTTTATTTTCGTTATTACTAAAGATAATTAAATCTTCAATAATTCGAAGAGGTTATAAAAGTTATTTAGCGGCAGGGTATTCGTATATAATAAGGTAACGTATTTTAAGAAACAGCTAATTATTTTCATTAAAGTTACTGGTAACTGTATAACTTAAATTGTGTTTATTATATACCTTAATTATAAAAACAAAAACAGGAAAAATGGTTATGAAATATCGGCCGGAAATTGAAATTAAACTATAAAGAGTAATAGTAAAGTTGTCATGAGAAAAGGTAAAATAATGAAGTAAGAACGACGACGTAAAAAGGAAAAGAAGGAAGCTTTAAAGGTTACGAGAAAGTCAGTATTCATAGATATTGACGGATCAGATTTGGTAGGGGTTATGTATTATACTACCGCATTATACGGTATTGGTGGTAAAAACGATATATTATATGACACATTTAAGGGTACGTTATACGGTATCGTTAATAAGAAAAATATATTATACGATAAGTTAAAAGGCGCTTTATATAAAGGCGGCGGCTTGAGGTTATACTGGCTAATACGTTATACGGTACGTTAAAAGACGCGTTATATGGCGTCAGCAGTTTGAGGTTAAACCGGTTAATACGTTAAATGACATGTTAAGAGCGCGTTATATAACGTCTGCGGCTTAGGATTAAATAGGCCAATACGTTATACAACGCGTTAAACACCAAGTTACTGGCTTGCGTTCGGCTTGCGTATTAAACGGGCGGGGCTCGTGCTCCGCGTTTAAGTAGCAGGACGTCGTAACTCTTACAACATTCAGGAACAATGGGGTAATATTATAAACTTAGGTCATTATTCATTAAGCTTATAGGTTACGTAACTATATACGTAACGGGATAGACAATACCCGGTCTGGATGCGGTTTGGGTGCGGACCGGGTGCGGTCCGTGTACGGCACGTGTAAGGGTATGTGATAAGCTGGGCGCTGGCTATACCCATAAGTCCTGCACGATGAGCTACGGTGGCCTCTTCTAGTCTTCCGTTGTACCTTAATAGTAAACTCCATTTGGCACCTACTTGGCTTACTATTGTAGGTCGAACCATAACAGATAGTACTTACGGTTAATAGGTCCGCTTAAATCTTAACCTTATTGGGGTCAACTTGACTGCTGCCTTTATTTTGTAATCGATAGTCTAAACCCTAAGTGTTCAAGGCGCCTGTAACCGTACTTACAATCGACGTAATTTACTACCGACAAATCTTTTTTATCAACGTTAGGGAAATTATCGGCTTAAGGGTATATACCAAATGAGTTTGTTATACGCGCTATTACAGTAGTAAGCGAAAAATGTAACTAGTTAAAAAAGCCTTCGCAAGTAGCATTTAGGCGTTATAAGGCGTATTTAAATTCTCTTATGCCCGTCATTACCACTCGTACCTATTCGCGAATTGTGGTTTCGCTAGCGTAGGCATTACTTATTACTTTCTGACAGAACAATTTTTCAATCATCTGGTTGAACACATCTATTGGTATTTCCTCCTCTTTCTTCTTAACTATTATTGTTGCCCACCTTGTGGTAGCCCAATTTGTATAATATTACTTAAGGTAGACGTCGTATTCGAACTAGCCCTTTATATCGTTATAGATTTCGAAAAATGTAGTGGCTCGAATTAAAAAGGTTAGGTAGTAATCCCTAGCGTGCTTTGTAAAAATTCCGGATCATGTGAGTGAAAACTAAAAAGGGGAACTTCTATTCACTTACCAATTCTTGAAAAGAATATTTTCTTCGTGTAGAGTAGGTTATAAGGCTTCCCGTTATACTTCTCTGCATTTTTTCAAATCTTGGCGCAATCAGTAAAAAGTTTGTGGTTAATATTAACTATCTTGGTAAGCTTTAAGGGTAGGACACGATAGTTATCCTAATCTTTATTAGTGGTGTTTCCTGACAATTTAAGCCTTAAAGCTTCCGAGGCATGGTGTTAAGAGTAATTGATAGTTGCATAATTCGGGGGGTTAAGTCCTGTGATAACACCTATAGTAGGTTTTTGTGTGTAGGCTAACCTACCATAAAAAGGCTTTTAGGAAACTTAACGATTATAATTTAAATACTAAGTTGTAAAAGGTACTCAAAAGTTTTAAAGGATTTAACGATTTTATTTAATTAACTGGTATGGAGCACCGACGTTAATTCTTCTGGCCGCGTAAGCAGCTGCTGTTTCACGTGCCATGCCGCCGCTGAGAGCGTACTGCGCGCTTTCACGTAAAGGTATTAGGTTACTTATAGCTAACAAGTAAAAATCTTTAACTTAATTAGAGGTAAAGAGAAGGTCTTTTAAAACGTATAATAGGGTGTTAAAGTTCTTTAAGGTCTTTGGTTTTTCCTTGGGTTTCTTAAAGATTAGGGTTTTAAGGGAGGTTTTGTTGTCAAGCAAATTTAAAAAAGGTTTTAGCCAATAATAACGGATTTTTTTTTAGGAATGTAAATACCACAGTGGTTGATCTCCTTTTTCAGCTTGGACTTAACCTTATATTGGATTATTTTATATATATCAGGTTTATAGCAGTTGAAAAATTTATAGAAGTCTTAAAAAGCGCGGGCGCTATGGCCGTAATCTTCGCCGAGATCGACGTCGAAAATATACTGGCCGATCTAATTGGTTAGGTAAGCTTTAATTAAATTCTCGTTAATATCCGTACTCCAGAGTTATTTGTCGTAATAGTTAACAAAGACTATTCCGAGGTTTTTAATAACTTTTTTTTCAGGTGGAGTCGGTAATAGTCTGAAAGTGGATACTTTCAGTAACCATCTTAACTTTCTGGCTTGTATAGGACGTGTAGAACGTGTAAGGTGCGGGGCTTCGTGATCTTTGGGGGTATATACTTGGTGTTTTGGCGTAAAGTCGTGTGAGAACTTGGCGATTTTGGCGTTAGGTTGCGCGAAGTGGCTTTTTTTTGGCGCGACTTGGCGATTTTAAGTGTTTTGACTTAAAATATCGAACTTAACGATTGAATTGACTTAGGGAAAGTTAAAAAAACATGAAGTAAAAGCAAAGGTTTCGTATAGAAGGTAAGGTTGAAAGTTGTTTATTATTGTTATAGATGATTTGACATAGGGACTTGGTAGTTTTTGTGAAGTAATAATACTTATAGTAGTACTAACTTAGCTGTTTGCTAAATTGGAAAACTTTAAAACTTCCAACAGTTAATCTTAACATCTTCAAAAAATATATATAAATATTTTCTGATGTTTTCTATAGCGATACCGTCGTAACCTCTAAAAAACCGTGAGAACCAGCGCAGCTTAGAAGTCTTTTCTACTTACTGCCTTCAAAACCAATACAATAGTAGGAGCCCTTCGTAAAAATATTTCCTCTACCCTAGCCATCGTTTGACGTAAAGCGTAACCAAAAAGTAGGTTCTTCTTATACTTAGCTAATCTGTGCTTAATTCAATAAGCACTGATTAGTATGGGTAGGGATTTAGATGTTAAAACGTTGTCGATTCGATTGGTCGATGTAATAGTAGTATTACGTGATCACATAGTGAATGTTTTGTTTTAGGTTTAGTAGACCGCTTGCTGGTCTGCACTGTAATTCGTATGGCCAATTGCTTGGCCTGTGCCTTAATGTGTAGTGTGGTATACTATACTCGACTTACACCTAATACAGTAAGCCCACACAAAATAATATACTCAACTTGCAGTTCATTATAGTCAACTTTACTATAAGTAAAGTTGACCTACTGCAATACATGTTGTATCATTCCAATAGTATTCCAAATTTTTATAATACTTAAAAATGTCAAATGATCGAATTGTATCCAAGAGCTCCATATTCTATAATTTGAAATAATTTATAATCCAGACCTATTTCTTATCGCAAAGTTTGTAATTATATTCGGTGGGCGACAAATAACGAAAGTAATACGTTACCGGGCGTAGGTTACTGCGGTCATCGTGTTAAAAAAGATAACTACTTAAAGTTTACCAAAATTAGTCAGCTTTTAAAAAGGTATTATAATCGGGATTTAACTAGGCGAAGACGGGTTCAGACAAAAGCTAAGTTTAAGCCGTTTAAAAGAGGTTTTCTTTCTAGCCCCTGACGAAAAAGAATGTATTTTCGAATTAGCCGGATTAATCGATTAATAATTATAAAATAGTCGCGAATAAAATACTGGTTAAAGTAAATGAACCTAAAAGAAACCATTACCCTTAGGACTAACGTAAAAGCCGCCTATTAATGGATAACACCTAGTTTTTATAGGTTTATACAGATACCGATGTTAACTTTAATACCGAAATTTAAATATTTGGTTTTATAAACGCCAAATTCACACTTTAATATTGGGAAGTTAAATTCTGCGACGTTTAAAAGATGAATATTTACATAACCTTCACGTTATAATCGTCGAAATTACCATTAAGATATATGAAAATATCGTCCAAGTAAACAGAATGAAAGATATAAAACAAAGCGGCGTAAAAAATCATCAATATATTGTTAAAAGGTAGCCGGAATGTAAAAATGACTCAAGAGGATGATGAATTATTCGAAAATTTTAAAACGAATACGAAAAGCGGTCTTTTACTTATTTACGTCCTTAATACGAAGCTTGTAAAAAGTGGGTTTAATATTCAATCTAATAAACTACTTGACTTTGGAGATAATTGTGAGCGCTTTTTTTATGAGTGAAAGCGAGTAGCAATCTGCCATCGTAATAACGTTAAGTCTATGGTAATCGATATAAAACCATAAGTTACCCCAATATTTTTAACGAAAAGTATGGAGGCACCTGTTAAGGAGCTATTCGCTCGAATGTAACCCTAATCGTATAATTTGGTCAACTTTTTTTTAGTAATATAAGGAGCTTTTTTCACGACATATCATATAACAAACCTTACGAAACCTCTAACGTCTGGCCTTATCTATCGTTATTAAAAAAAATTCGTAATCTACTCCGAAACAATGAAGAGGTAACTTATCTTAGAAGGACTTATCAAATGAAAGGGAGAAATCTTTAAAGGCGTCGGGTAGTTTATTGTTAATTGAAAAGTATAATTTCCGGCCGAATATTCTGTTAATATTTTCGATAGAAACGGAAAAAAGTTGCGTAGTAGCGGTTCGGTACCTTAGGGCCTTTCGTTAAAACGGCGTGAAATATAACGACACCCACCTCTTCAAACTTTTTTTAAATAAAAGTAAGCCTTCAACCCAAAACGTAATAGTTATCCGTTCGTTTCAAAAGTAATATATATTTGGAAACGGTGTAAATTACTCGTTAATACTTCATTTAGGGTTTACCTGAAATAGCGTTATATGATAAATAAGTGATGATATAACTTTACACATAGTAACGGTATATATTAAGGTCGATATATACAATAATTTTGAAGAATAAGCTGTAAGGCGACGCCGGGGACGTATTGCGTGGTTTCGTCGAGTCATCGGGGTAAAATAGGGATACGTAGTAATTTTGAATAATTTGTAAACTATTTTTTCCCGGCGTCATAATATTTGAAACCCATATTCATTAAAGACCAACTAAAAAAATGAAATTATAAAGTAGATTGATTATTAAGGGAAAGTTACTCAAAATTAAAACGAAGTTACCTGGTCGAATTAAAATCACACCAACTTTTATACGCGACTATATATAAAAGTTACGTTTTTCAATTATAAGAATTAATGAAATCTTCGGGCTAAGTAAGGTGGAATTTTATAATAACCTTGAAGTTAAAGCCGCTTAGGTGTTACATTAGGTCTAATAGGTAAATATAAATACGATAATCTTCCGCGTTGTATACTAAATACATTTTAAGATTTTTGCGACGGAAAAGGTTTAAATAGTTAACTTAGGTAACAGGCCGCTTGGAAACGATGAGAAAGAAATTTACGATAATTATAATAATGATACCCTAACTATTACGAGCGAGTACGTTGTTACTATTATTTACATTACATAAAATACTCCTAAAAACAACATCAACACCATCGTAACAAATACAAACATTGTAAAATCGCCTATCGATAAATTAAATGCGAACAAAACATTCTTTATAATTCGTGAATATATAAAAGAGGAATAGCATATTAGTTAACGTATAGTTTATAGTTATTTTTAAAATAACGATTTTAGCGGCGGATTCCTAAGCTATACCGCTAACCTTCGCGAGTAAAGCCTTCCAGGCGTTAAGAAGAACGTAAAACCGTTCGTAGGCTCCTTACTTTATACTCATTAGCTGAGCGATAACCTCTTGAGCTGTGTTAATATTATAATAAATAATGCCAAATAAAGTTATAAAGGTATTAAGGTCGTTAATACCGCCGTTGCCGCCGCGGGCGTAATACATTTTCATACCAATGTTGATAAATCCCCTTCGTTATTAAAAAAACAATGTAACAATAATTGTTTTTGGATATTGATAAACTTCTGGCTCCTACAAAATTTGCGTAATATCGTAGCTTTTTACACCAGAAATCGTAATTTAATGTTGGAAAACTTAACCTATTTGTTGAGGGTTTTATGTTTATGTCGTTAATATCCATCGAATAAGACGCCAATATTGTAGTCGGAATCGAAGGAATACGAGTCATCGTTGTTTGAAAAGTTAACGCGATTCCCGGTAAAAAGTGTCGTAATAATTATGTCATCTGTAACTTACATAAGGAAAACCTTTTAAAGGGGGTATTGTTTCGAAAATATAGACTTATTGATAGTTTCGAGTTATAGGATTATATTTGTTAACGCATTTAATACATAGATATTCCGTTATTTTAAGTGTAAAACGTATTCTTGAACGGTTCAATCCCGTTTAACAATCTTTATACGTAAGGCATTGGTAAAAATTTCGATGTAAATCGTTAAATGATCGTATTAGGCCATTGACGCATTTTTAAGCTACTTTTTAAGGCGTATATCGAGTAATTACTTTAAGGCCTATGTGTTTAAATCAGAAAGGTCAGAAAAAGATAGTTTAATCTTTAGCTAGAATAGATAATAAATAGCTAAAATACCGTCGGAAAAGAAATCGAAATTTATATATGCAGAGACTAGAGCCGGAACTGTCGTTAAAAGTAGTCGGATTCTATTTATAAACCTCGATAAAGAAAAGAAGAGAACCTTTTTTTAGGGAGCTATTATGGAGCTATGAAGAATGGTACAACCGGTCACGTAACGTATAAAAGTATGTTCCTATGCAGTTTCCGTGCGACTGTAGAGCGCTATAAGAAAGTAACAACTACCAGAGTGGCATCCCTAGTAAACACTAACCAGGTACTAGCCTATGACATAGCCGCGGCACCAGCACCATTTAAAGCTTTCGTAATTTATTTTACTAATGAATAAATAATATATGGAAAATGATTTAATGACCGGTTGAAGCTATTTTAAAAGTAGAGTTAAATTGACAAGAAATATACGTTCTAGAAAAAACCCTGCTAAAACGGATAGATTTTTTTTTTTCAAATTAGCCTCATTTGAGGATTCTTTTAAAAATACTAAGCGTCAAGATCCTCAACTTTGAAATCTATAAGGAAAACGAAATGGCGTTAATAAGTATTAATACTTTTATACACGTTTTATGGGGCTATCACTCCCTTATCCATAATTAATTCAAACTTTCAATCCCATTGATACTAATTCTCTATACGCTAGCGACATGAAACTCAATGATCTACTCGATAGTCTAGTATTTGTTTGCGATATTGCGAAGTAAGTATTGAGCAAAGGCAAAGCACATGAAGTAACGTTTAATAATACGGTAAGAGGTATTAATATTAATTTTGTTTAAAAATTGATTAAATAAAACGGTTGAGTTCCTCAAAACCTCCCTTGAAATGGTTGAATTATTTAACGCGAAACTTTTAACCATAAGTATACTTATATACATAAATCTATTGCAGGTTTTACTCGAAGACTTTACTCTTAAAGTTAAGCGACTGGTAACTACCCTTATCAGTGCGATTCTAAAGCGTTAGAAAACACCATCAAATATTGGAACGATTATTGCAACTTTTTCCCAACTATATTAAAGTAGTTAATATTAGCTACAATTGTTTCAAGAATTATGCTAAAATCTGCAATAATGTAAAAAGAAAATTTAAAACCCATACAGTCTATTTAATATGAAAACAATTCTACTTCTGTATATATACATGTAAATAGAGGGTTTATCTTTATGTTTCCATTTACTATTCCTAGAAATCCTTATGAGTTACGCCAAAGACTACTATCTAACACTTTTAATAAAGTTGAAAACTTTTCGTAAAATTTTCAATAATATGAAAATGTTAGTAGAGCCTTAGATCGTTGCAACGTTGTTAATTCGAATCGTGGTTGAAGTAACAGTAGTATTGCATTGGTCAAGTGTTGGATGTCTTGTTCTAGGTTTGGCAGACCGCTTGACGGTCTGCACTGTAATTTGTATGGCTAACTGCTTGGCTCATACTCTAGTATGAAGTGCAAAATACTACACTCGACTTATACCTAATGCGGTAAGTCCACACAAAGCAATATACTTGCAGTACGGTTAACTTTACCGTAAGCAAAGTTGGCTTACTGTATTGCATGTAGTACTATTCCAATACTGCCGGCTTTTTAGTTTGTGCATGCACGCTGGTATAGTTGACTGATTATTTCTGGTTAACGTTAAATAACGACCTCATTAACTTGTTAAAACCCTTTTAATTCCAATCAACTTCTATACTAAATTGCACCCAATTATATGCAAATCAACCCTATTTAACCTTAATTGCTTCGTCGTTCTGAGGTCTGAAATTATTAACTTCCAAAAAAAGGGTTTCTGCTATAGGCCTTTGTAAGCCTTTACTTTAACCGTACCACTTAAACCGATTACCATTATCAATCCCTCCACTTCCCTAGTAATCTTTTAGCTTACCGACATCACGTGATTTAAGCTTTCCAGGCGGCCTGTCAACTTAGCCCTCGATATGTATGATCAGCCTATTACTTTCCACAAACCTTTCCAGGGCTTTATTCAGCAATACCTTTATCATAACGTTAATAAGGATGTCTATGCTATCGATCCATCGAAACTCCTTAATCTACCTCCCTTTTTAGGCCTTACGAAGTGCCATTATGTCGATCATCAGCGTTTTTCACTGGTAGTTCTGAGTTTTAAAAGGCATTCGAAAAGGCTTTTTAAGTCGGTACAAATCACTACTAGGATAGGAAGAATTTTTAACTGCCTTGTAATAAGGTTTTAAGTTTCCTATAATACTATACATACGTTAAAACTTACTATTATAACGTAAATCTCCGATGTCAATACGTTTCGTGTAATCCTTTTACACTTAATGGAGGTTTAGTAAATTGAGCTATAGATAATACTAAATTAGTTTTCCCGCCTGTCTTCTCTCACAAAGCTTATTATGAAGCCTGTCTGTAAAGACAAGTCTATATTATTTATAAATGATCCGTCCGTTAATATCATTAACTTGACCTTCGACAAGTTGATTAGGACCATATTCATTCAGTGGTCCGAATTCTGCATCTGCTATTCGACCCTCTTTTTGAACCGTTTCAAGTCCTTATTCATTGGATTTTATACTTGTACAGCGATAGATAGGTTGAAAAAGGCTTTCGGATAACATAATATAACAAGATAACGGCCCCAAACATGTTATTTAATATACTGCTAGGCTTTAGCCGTATTAATTTTGTTTATTATAGTTAAAATAGTATCTTAGCCCTTTTAACGAAAGTTAAGGCCGACGTTAACACTTAGAATGCGGATTAACGATTTCTTAAAGCTAAGTTAACTACCTTCCATCAACGTCGTCACCGGCTTTCAATTCCAAAACTTGGAGTTTTGAATCGCCTACTATTCTAATACCACAAAACCAGCCGTTCCGACGAAAAAGGTTTTGTTAATCAATATACTTACTACGCCGATGTCATTCTATTACGTTACAAGTAAATACGGGTCGTACGTTAAAGATTTCATCGCCAGCCGTAATTTAAAATATAATTGGTAGGTTAGGAACTAATAAATACCTGTTTTAGCTAGTCCGTATAATGGTTTAACATACTATATTATCGTTTACAAAGGGTAGATATCAAATAATTCCCGTAATAGTTTTAGCAATACAATTCGCTATAGGTCCGTTACTCAGTTTGTATAGGCTTACGTTGTATCTCGACTATTAAGCGTAAACTTGCCTTTAGTCTTAGCTAGTAAACCTATGGTTAAAGCCATCACTAAACGTTAACTGATTTTCTAAATAGTTAGCGACTATATAAGGATCCAGTATTTTCCTTTCTTACCGTATCCTTAAACAATTCAACGTGACTTTTCGTACGGACGCCCCATAGTTTTGCCCTTAATATCGTGGATAATCTTCGACTTAAAGATCATAAAGTTTAGGTTTTGAAAGTTAAAGTCAGTCTTTAACACAAATTATATAACTCCTCAAATTAAAAGGCTATTGATCTCGATCTTATTTCTTTCCTTAAGAGGTTTGCCGAAGGTTTTAATAATCCTTTATATTAAGAGTTTTAGTACCAAGTCTTTGTTATTTTTCTTTTTCCTACTTACCCAAATAGTATTGTAGATACCGCCCGGTATGTATTACTCCTTTTTAACGTTTCTCTTTTTCGGAGATAGTCTACTCCAACGGCGTTTTATGTACTTGTAGATAACGAGTGAAAAAGGGTTGTATTAGCTCGGTCGCTTAACTTAAAGGTCTTTATCATCTGTAACCCTTATATAAATCTTGACCTGAGTAATTAGAAAAGATACATAACCGTTAGCAATTTTAATAACCATTTTGGAATTCGCGATACTTAAAAGCCTATATAGGTCTTTCCATTTAAATAGCTTCCGCTACACGAAGACTTCACTTTACAATGATAAAGAAAATACGTCAATAGTTAAGGGGCTGTTCCTGTTATTAAGGGCGTTATTAATTTGGCGGCGTGTCAATTCTCCTAGCAGTTTACTCAAAACTATGCCGTAAACCGTAAAACGTTTTTAAGTACTTATTAAGGGCGGGGATTTACTCGTTAGGTATGTGTACTTTCCAAAAACCAATAACTTTAACACTAAGCCATCAAGGCCCACAATGTTATTCCAACCTTTTACTTTTATTTGTAAACGTACCTCTAAATCCATGAAACTTTTAATCTCCAATGTGAGGATATTATACGCTAGGAAAAGTAATATATGTATCCTTTTAACTTTTCTAATACTTTAGTAAGCTATTACAAGCTTCTATTTATATTAAATACCCATTATCTTGGCATTTTCCTAAAACTCCGCCGCTGCAAAGTTGGTACCAATATTATGGACAACGACATTAGATAAACCCAGGTACGTATCAATCCACAATATCCTTAGTATTTTACATATATCTTTTTCCGAAAGGTATTTTAGAAACTTGGCTCCGTAAAAAGACGTTACAAAGTTAATGACGTAGAGAACAAGCTTACTAACCAAGTAAAATACTTTAATGAAATCTCGTAGTTAAAATCCTTATCGTATTTTGATGTAAATTTAAATCTCCAAGGGTCCTAGGTATATGTTGAACAGTGGTAACAGATTTTTTCAATGACTTATAGGGCAAAGTATTCCATATATTTATGCCTTACGGATTTCAAGACTTTATAAAGCTCATTAAAAGCTAAGTAGTTAAAATGATGGTAAAGTAAACGTATTTCCAGCTTCATTAAGCTTAATATCACTAGTTCTAGCCTTAAAAAAGAAAATTAAAATACCCCTATTTAAAGGCGAGGGGAAACCTCTAGCAGTTTTTAACCAGCTTATCTATATTGACGTGAATGTTAATGCTGAGAGTCTTTATATCTAGCGAATGAAAAAGAACAGGGATAGGAGATTGATGAATATAAAACGTAATTGCTCCAACAATAATATAAACTACCATTATTCTTAGTAACGATAGTTACTCACCTAGTCCAAAGCCAATTTTAGCCTTACTAACATCGTAAAGATTAATCTTAGTAACTGTAATACTTTCCCTACGTAATACCAAATATTACGAATAACCTTCTATCAAGTACCCTACTACCCTTATATCTGACATAATACCTTGAAACGTATAATTCGCGTAATGATCACGAAGAATAAAGGTATATAAAGGATCAAAGGCCTAGTTAGGGCAAAAGTAGGCGTTTTTACCACCCAAACGGTACAGGAAGATGTAGTCAGCTAGTTACTAGGTCGTATCAGAAACAGTATTTTTATGTCACTTATCTGCTTAGGGGCATTATTGCCGTTAATTGGCTCGTAACCATCGAAATCTATTACTTGGTTCAAATAGTCCTGCTTAAAAGTGGTAGGGTACTGGATGTAGTACATCACCTTTCTATTGTTTCGCTTGGCGGAGAGGAGCCGAGTTGACTAATAGCCAAACTTGCCACAAATCCAACATATCTTGCTACTATCACGACAATAGTGCTTACGGTTAACAGGTCCGCTTGAATCTTAGCCTTATTAGCGCCAACGTGGTTATTGACTTCAATCTAGGGCCGAGGTTTATAGGCTAGACCATAGGCGTTATGGGCGCCTGTAGCTGTACTTACAGTCAATATGGTTAACTACCGTAAGAACTTTTTCATCCACGTCAGGAAAGTTGCCGGTTTAGGGGTATATACCAAGCAAATTTGGTATACGTGTTATTATAGTGGTAAACGAGAAACGCAACTTGTTAAAAAAGCCGTCGCAAGTAGCATTTAGGCGTTATAAAGCGTATTCGAACTCGTTAACGCCCGTAACTACTATCTGTATCAGTTTGCGAAGTGTGGTTTTAGCAATGTAGGCCTTACCTATTGCTTTTCAACACAATATCATCTTGTTAAGCATCTAATTAAAAACATCCATTAGCGTTTCCTCCTTTTCATTTTTTACCATTATTTTCTTGTAATAGCCCAGTCTATATAGTATTAGGCGAAGTAGATATTGTTCTCGAAGTAGCTCTTTATACTATTATAAATCCCGCGAAACGTATTAGCTCTAATAAGTAAAATCAAGTAGTAATACTTGGCGTACCTTATAAAGATTCCGGGGAATAATAAGTGAAAACCTAAAGGGAAAACCTCCATTTATTCAAAGATATTTAGGAGGGGCATTAATTTGGTATCAAGAAAGTTATAAAGCTTTCCGTCATAATTTCATACGTTGTTTTAAATCTTGAAGAAATCCGTAAAAAGTTCTTAATTAATTTTAACTATCATAATAGGTCTTCGAGAAAGGTTGCGATAATTATTCCATTCTTTATTAGTTTTTCCTAATAGTTGAAGTCTTAAAGCCTCTAAGGCGCGATGTTAAGGGTAATTGCCAATCGCTTAGCCCGAGGGGTAAAGTCCTGTAGTAAGACCTGTAGTGGACTTTCGCGTATAGGCAAACCTGCCGTATAAAGGTTTTTAAAGGACTTGTCAACTTTAAGTGAAATATAAAAGTAAAAAGTGATGCTTGACGACTTAAAGAGGCTTGGCAATTTTTCTCAATTCACTGGTATAGAGCTCTGGCGTTAATACCTCTGGCCACGTAGACAGCCATTGCTTTACGTACCCTACCGCCACTGAAAGCGTACTCCGCATTGTAACGTGGGGGTATTAGATTGCCGAGCAAGTCAACAGATTCCTCATCGCCAGCGCGTGAAGAGGTTTGACTTAGTTAAGGAGGGTGGAGGGGAGGTTTTCTGGATTGAATGTAAGGGTAGCAAGGTTCCTCAATATCCTTTTTCTTTAGGTATGTATCTCGAGGGCGTTCCTAAAGCTGGGTTAGGTCGAAGAGAGCTTGTGCCAGCTTTGTAGTACCCTGTACTTGAACGTAAACCCTTTTTTTCTCTAGTTCGAACTCAAGCCTCAATTTAACCCCTTTTCAAATTGCCTTCCATATGTTAATGGTTCAGTCGTCAAAAAAGTCATGGTATTTGTAAAAAGCATGGTAATAATCTTAGTTATTGTTATACTTAACGATAGAGTATTTAATGAATTTGGTAAGGTGTTTTCCCATCAAGTTTTCATCGACATTTAGTGCCTAAAGGTCTTCGTTATAATACTTGATAAATGTAGTTCCCAGGGTTTTGACTGCTTTTTTCCTAGTAGGGTCGGTGATGGCTTTAAAGTAAGTGTTGGCGGTAGACATCTTGAGGTTCTAGCCTGTGTAGGATTTGTAGGGCATGTAGGGCGAGGGACTTGGTGATTTTGAGTATAGAGACTTGGTGTGAAGTCGCGAGGAAACTTGGCGATTTAGCGTGAATTCGCGTAACGTGGCTTTTTTTGGTGTGACTTGGTGTTTTCTATTAGGGTAGCGAACTCGACGATTAAAGTGTCGTGAGGAGTAAAAAGTGTAAAATAAGGCAAAGGTTTGGTGTAAAAGGTAAGGTCAAAGGTCGTTATTAGTGGTAAAGGGAAAAGGTTGTTTGTTATTTGGCCGCAGGACTTAGTCGTTTTCGTAGTGGTAGTAGTAGTAACTACAGTAGTATTAATATAGCCGTTTACCAACTTGTCGTTTCAGACTTCTAACAGTTAATCATAACGTTTTTAAAAAGGATGAATGAAGATTTCTTGGTGTTTTTAAGTAACAATATCATCGCTTACTTCCAGATTGCCGTTATGGACTAATGCAAACCAAAAAGTCTTTTCTGTTTTCCTGCCGTTGTAGAATAACGCAGTACTAATAAAAGCCTTTCGTAAGAATCTTTCTTTTACTCTAGCCGCTGTAGCCATAAAGTATAACTGGAAAGTAGCTTTTTCTTCTACTTAGCTAATCAGTAATTAACCAAATAAGCATGGATTAGTATTGGTATAGCCTTAGATCGTTGCAACGTTGTAGATTCGAATTGTGGTTGAAGTAATAGTAGTATTATATTGATCAAGTGGTGGATATCTTATTCTAGGTTTAGCAGACCGCTGACCGGTCTGCACTGTAGCTTATATGGACAACTGCTTGGCCCGTACCCTAGTGTAAAGTGAAATGTACTGCAATCGCCTTACACCAAATGCGGTAAGTCAATAAAAAGCAATACACTTGCAGTATAAGCATCTTTACTATAAGCCAAGTTGATCTACTGCACTGCATGTAGTACTATTTCAACAGAAGAGTCAATTATATAATGATGGCCAATTTATATAATATTATAGAAATTAGGTTAAGACGAGAAACATAACTATGATAGCTAAGAAATAAAAGGAAAAAAAAATACTAATAAATATTCTTGACTACATATTTAATAAGTTTATATTATATCAGTAAGTAATAAGGAAGCACATTAGTGAAACGATACTGCGCAAGCAGGTACGGATAGCTGATACGGGTTTTAAAGAGTTTAAATACGCCTTAAAACGCTTAGATATCAATTTCGAAGGCTTTTTGGCTAATTACTTTTTCTACTTATAATTATAACAATACGTACGCCAAAATTAACTGATATATATACCTAAACTGATAACTTTCGCAACTGGGATAAAGAAAACCATTTAATGGCACATTATATTGATTGTTAGTACGAAAAGCCTTCACGCTAAAGATTTGGTTCAAAGCTTTTGAACCGAAAGCTATATTAGCGACAGTAACGTAGGTAAAACCTGAACGGAACTATTAACCGTAAGAAGTATCATTGTAATCATGTTATGAAATGTTGGATTTGGAGTAAGGCCAGTTATGAATCAATTTGTTACCTTTCGGTAAAACTTCATAAATAACAAATAATATATTATACTTAATATACCAATATTTTCGGGCAAGATTATTTGGATTGTATTATAGATTGCGAAAGCTAAGGAATTGGTGACGATAGAGATACGCTAAAGCAAGTTATGTGGTATAAAGATATCTCTTCTACATCGGGCTAATGATTAACTGAACGCGCCTTTTTATATGATATAAGAAGCGAAAACCCTTACATTTATTCAAAATATCAAGTACATATGCTTTTATATATCTACAATTTTTGCGATCGTTATGCATATCGCATATTTCAAGGTATTATGCCAAATATAGGGGTAATAAAGCACTCAACAGGAAGTAATTCGCAGTATTTGGCACTGCGACAGGAAAGTATTATTTCTACTCAAGTTAACCGTTAAAAATCCAGTAAAACCGGAGTTGGCTTTGGTCTAAACGAAAAAATATCGTTGTTGGGATCGATAATTGTATAAATAGTTAGGTTCATTACGTTTTACCTCCTGAAATCTAACACTTTATTTATCTTTTACTTTGAATATATGAATATTCTTGGTGTTAACGTTGACGTAAACGTTACCGAATTTGTTAAAAACGACCGAAGTTTTCTTGTCACTTTAAAGTGGAGGAACCTTTGGTTTTATTATTAAGGGTCAAAGGCGACCCTGTTAAACTTTATAAAGTCAGATATACGTTAATTTCATCGGCGTTTGAATTAATTAACCGTCAACAGGTTATATAAAGTCTTTCAGTCTATAAGGCATAAAGGGTGGAGTATTTTGCTTTAGAAGTTATTGAAAATCTTTGTCATTACTGCCAAATACGTATCCAAACACCTCGAACATTTAAATTGACGTTAAAGAATAATAAGGATCATAATTTTGAAATCTTAGTTAATTTATTCTACTTGGATAAGAAGCTTACTTTTTGCATCATAAATTTAACAATATATTTTCATAACACTAAATTTATAAAATCGCAGTCGGCGAAGGATACTTAAGAAACGTTTAGCATGTTATGAATTGACACATACCTAGGCCTAATAAACTTCATTTTTTACGATAATGATACCGACTTTATAGCGATAGAGGTTTAAACGAATATTAAGATAATGGGAATTCAGTACCAAAAGATACTTATTAAAACTTATTGGAGTATTGAAAAGATCGAAAGTATATACGAACTACCTTGTAAGGCGTATGACATCTTGAAGCTAGAAATTATAAGCTATACTAATTGAATAGAACGCCTTCAGATAGCGTTAAAGGGCTTGAATAATATTATAGGCTTTAGTGGCTTGGTATGAATAATATTTGAATTTAAAGTATATACTAGTTTAACAAATAAATATCCGTTATTAGCAAATACCTAGAAAAAGATCGTTGCGTATGGAAAAACTTTAAAGGAACTGCGAAAGCAGTTGGATAGACTTCAAGTTAATAATATCCTTGATTTCAGGAACAGCTATAAGAAGATCAACGTATTGACCTTTTTATTTCAAAGGAAAGTCCTTATATAGCGAGAGTCAGGTAATTGGGATGGATCATTTAAGATAATAAGTATCGCCAACCTATAAATAGTTGTTAAAACTGCTAACAGGTTTGCAACGTTTCACTCAACCTAGCTCAACCCCTATATGAGGACGACTGATGATAACGATGATGAGAAATATTTTAAGCCAAACGAATTAACTAATACAATTTCCCCCTTTCCGTAATAAATAAACTAATTGAACGACGACGGCGCGGTCGATCATTAAAAGAAAAAAAACAAGAATAAGAAATACATACAGGACCTCATCTATAATAATATTTAGATTCACCAAAAAAAGGAAGCATAAATTAGAACTTGGCTGTCGAGCTCTGAAAATAAAATATTATTAAGATCTTCGGTAAGCCCTTAGAAAAAAGCGATAAAATTGAGATTAATGGACTCCATATTCGAAGAACCTTACAATTTATGCCTAAACGCAACATTAACTTTTGAGACCAAAATTTCACGATCCTTAAGTAAACGATTATTTACATAGTTAAAAGTAAAATGTCATGGAAGCTGTACAAAAAATGTTTAATAGCTTATGGTTATAGTGATAAATTTAAATAATACGTCTTTATGTAATTGCCAACGATTCAAACGACCAGCTAATTCCTAGTAATCGCATTTTGGGTACGTTTGCAAGAAGAATGAATAGAAAGTTGAACCTTAATCATCACAATATTACCTTAATATACACGTAGTTGTTAATAGACCTAAAAATGATTGTTTATTTTTGGAATTCCCGTAAAAACTTCATAATAGGTACCTATTAGAAACGGTTATACGATACGTTAAACTATTGTACGGATTAGCTAAAGCAGTTGTTTATTATTGTTTAACTTATTAATTGAATTTTAGATCGTGATTGGCTACAAAACCCTCAACCTATAAACGTGCTTATTAATCTCATAAGACGAAAATTTCGGCTTATTAGGCATGCAAACTGATGATATATTTTTGTTGGAATTGTTCGATTGGTTGCATTAATGTAGCAGACCATTAAAACTTAAAATCTTATAACAGGAAGTCACTCGTGAATTTTGAGGAGGGTAAATACATGGAGTTTAACAAATCTTCAATCCGTAAAAATGGTGTTAACTATGTTAATATTTATCTTAGTTTTCGTCAAAAACATTGAATTGTTAACCTGTTTACGATCAACAAAACCAATGTAACAAATGCTTAAATGTATTAAGATTAACACTTCCGCAGAAGTTACATCGTAAATTGATGCTAGCTGTAGATATCGTATGATCTTTTAATTGCGGTATAATCTCAAAACCCAATTAATAAAAACTACGATTGACTAAATAAGGGACTGGATTGGCAAATAAGGAACTTGAAGTGTAAGATGAATATGGTTTGGATTGACTTGTCAAAGCCTAGATTAATAATTTTAGCGAATGGCTTCTTTACCAATAATGTTAACTTATTGTTAAAAATTGGATTCCTTTTAACTATCATTAATAAGGATGAATTACGGGATAACTGGTTTGTAATTACAAGTAACTTGATCCATTAGACCTTTGTTAAGTATAGAAAGATTAAGTAAACATGCTGGCCTCAAAAGTTAATAGCAAAATAATTGGTGTCGATCTAGGCATAAATATATTAGAAACCCTTAATATCGTTACTATATAGCTGAAGATTATACCTATTCCGGTTGTAATTTGTATCAACTCGAAAAGACTCTTTGAATACCTTTCGAAATTAGAGATAATTAGTGAAAATCGCGTGATAATCGAAGTATAAGCACTTTGTAAAGCCTAAAAAAAATGAAGAAATGGAGAGTTTCAGGTGGATTAATGGCAGAATTAGCCCAGTGCACGTCATAAAAGAGTCGGAACCAAATAAAACCCTGAAAAGGTTTGTAAATAACAACAAATTGACCATTCGTATCGAGAGTTACGTTAAGGGGCCACGCGGCCATGTCAGGTTACGTAAAAAAAAGCAGGGGAAAAAGAAATGATATACTGGAAAACTGAAATCGTACTAGAGAATCAAAATTGAAGCCGGTAACTTAATTGACTGGTATGGTTAAGCTTAAGTTACGCATAAGTTTGTGGCGAAATACTTATGTACCGGAGTTGATAAAGCCAAGACTCGAAGTTGTGGGGCAAAGGGAGGTAATTAAAATCAATTTAGGTACTGAACACACTGTAATTGACAAGTATCTAGCCAACGGACGAAGATAGACTTTAGCAACTACAGAAAATAAGTGGTTAAATACACTCGCGCGCATATACAAAACAAAAATATGACAGTGCTAAAACAGTAGTAAATTGGGATAGAATCAGTAGACTACATTATTAATTAAATTAACTGTACTAAATTCAGTTTGAGTATATTTTTTGTTAGTTAACTGTATTAAATTTAAAGTCTGTAAAATCAAGTGTAATATGTACCCACTTCAAACCAGAGTAAGAGCTTAATTATCAACATAAAATAGTATGTAAACCAGCTAGCAGTTTGTTAGACCTAGAATAATATACCTACCACTTGACCACGTAATACTACTGTTACTTCGGTTACGATTCGAATCGACAACGTTGAAACATTTCAAGGCCTATCATTGGAAAAGCCTATCAACAATACGCTTAATTTCTCGATTCTTGATAATGGACACGTTTTTAACGTATTGAATTTACTTAAGAGATATGGTTGAATAATGAAAAAAATCCTTATTTTTATTGCAAGCAGGTATTGAATACTAAACACTGACTGTGAGATAAACCTAAGAAGGTAAGGGGAGGTTTAATATTAAAGTTAAGTACCTAATAGCAGAAATAATTATATATGTACATAATTTTAATAGTATTAGTTCAACTTCATGATACAATGTTTTGTATATATATTACCTTTTTAACAAAACCCTATAGTAAACTCTAAACTCATATTTCTAATAATTTATATAATATCCTTTATTTTCTGTATTGAACATAACATCTATTTTAAATTGAATATTACAACATGAATATCTTCGAGTTCATCGAATTTTAACCTACTATTTTGGTAGCATCGGCGTAAAGGAATTCACAGGCGTACGTAACTTGAAGTTCAAATGAAATTTATAAAGATTTAAGTTAACATTTCTTAAGTACTCAGTGATTATTTTTCAACTTCAATTCACTATAAAGTTAATTTAGAGCGATTAAGGATATTCGGCGACATTTTACTACAATATTAATTCTACAAGATTATTCTTCCTCTACACTTACCTATTGAATTGAAAGTTGTAGGCATCAATTATGATAAGTTTTATATTAAATACCTTTCAAAAAGCGTACTAGAATGTTGACGTAAGCTAAGCGTCCTTATCTAAAACAATTTCCCAAAATCAAAACCAGTCGTTCATCAAGAACTACCTTATAAAAAATATTTTTTACATCTGTATATATCGTATTCCCGTAAAGTTGAAACATTTTTTAGAAGGTTTATATATATTAGATGAAATAGAATCTAAGTCTTTATAACTTACTAAATTCTATAGTATTTCAATTAATGAAGCTGATAGTAAAGTAATAATGAAATTCATTTATATAATAAATATTTGTTTTTCAACGCTTAACTTAGATGTAATATTGATAAGAGTTTAAAATTTTTGGTTTATGTATGTCTGTATTGAAGATGGTTTAAATGATTCACCTCGATAAATTTATGGTCACAACGAAATCATAAAGTATTGAAAGTAATATTTATACATTTAGAGCCGAAACAATAGCAATTACTGTAAAATTTTGCAAAGAAGGTTTAAACTTACACCCCAAAAACAACTAATTGTTCCTAATCAATTGAAGTTTTATTATGAAGAAAACTATTTTCGAGGAGAAATGGCTACCCAAGCTCGAAAACGTTTTTTATTGTATTATAACAGGCACCACGGGAAATGCTGCTACATTGAGTGTCTAAAAGCTAGCGTAAACGATTGGAGCCCTAATAGCTATTTTTAAAATCCAAGATCTATAAGTGCGAAATATTCACGATTAGGCTACTCTTATAATCCATCAATTCCGTATCCAGTACCTACTTACGCTAAGGGGAAACATATACATATTTCAAAGGAGTTCGTATATAACGATTGTGTATTGGTATATGTATATATATACATATATAATAAAACACGTCTATTAAAGATAATTAAAAAGTATCAAGTATAGGGCTTTCGCTCTAGTTGTATGGTGTCGCTACTGTTTCTAAACAACCCATAAAGTCGCTTTGGAAATCACGTGCGTTATAACTCAAACCCTCTAATTGCAAACAAAATTCAAATACGAACTTGAGCTAATCTTAAACCAACATATTCAACCTTACATCAACTTTCTTGGCATATGTACACGGACCACCTTGTTAAGGAGGACAGGGTGCCTACACTGTAAACTCTAATAGTGTGTTACAGGCTAGTGACTGCCTAGTATTACCAGGGATCCAACCCTGGTAGTTCTATACACTCCTACGATGCTTTAGAGCAGAGAGGAAGCCGCTTAAAGACACGACACTACATGTCACATGACTGGGGAAAGGTTTGTATCATCTTAGCTCCATGGCCGCTCCTTAATAGGGACCTTTCTTCTTCTTCTTTTTTATTGAGGTCTATAGACAGAATCATACCACCTTGAGCGATAGCTTTGGCCTTACTTCATTTATATATAAACTTAGATTCTTATCCTTACAGTGTCTTAACTGTTTTTAGCGGTTATAATCTAGGGCTATATCTTTATCCTTCAACCTATCGAATTTGAGCCCCCAAGCCCTAAAGTAATTCTTCAATACGTGCGTTAAAGAGTAGCTTTAAAAAGCCTTAAAGGTCTAATACGATTACCTTATGATTTAATATAAACGTTTTACTGACGATTTATGTATAAAACTTATTAAATAAAATTAAGTCGTTGAAAAATACGCTTTATATTTAAAACAATAAAATACTAATACGTTAAACGTTTTGAAGAATATAATCTGATAACTCAAAGTTATCAGTACGTTTACATCATCGGGTTAACTTCCTTTTGAAGAGGTATTCCCTATGTACGCTACGAACGATGTCGCTATTATACCGTTTCCTATTAAGGACCGCGTTAAATTTCTAAATAACGACGACTCTTTTAACTTCGACTTCGATATCAGCGCACTTTTTAACGGGCGTTAAATATCTAAACGTAAACTTTTTAATTAGCCGGTTAAGTTTTCCGGCACTAAATTACGATTTTCGGTATAAAAGACTACAATAATACGTAAATTACGTTCAAATCGGAAATTTATCGATATAAAAAAGATGAATTTTACGTTATTTTTAAATGACTATAAGGCTTCGCAAAAACCGGTATAGAAAATTATTACCTCCGTGGAAGCGACGACGGTATGAACGACTCCGACGTTTTTATAACTATACTTCGCGTTTATTATTACGACCTTACCGCGGTTGAAACAATTATTACTCGGCTTACGAATATAGAATAAGGAGTTCGTAAACGATTTTACGTTTTCTTTAACGTTTGAAAAACCTTATTCGTAAAAACTGGTGGTACAGCCTAGGAATCCGCTACCAAGCTCGTTATTTTTTTTAAAAAAAAGCTATTAATAATACACTTATTAATACGTTGCTCCCTTTTAAAATATTAGCGGATTATAATAGATAGGTCGCCCGTGTTTAACTTATCGACGGACGTCTTTATAATGTCTGCACTCGTTATAGCGATATTAACGTTAAAGCCGTTATAAAAATCTATTTTACTTTGACCGAAGACTTTATCGATCTCAAAAAGAAAAAAACGTAAATTTTATATATAATCGCGTATGAAATTTAGCAAAACTTTAATTCAACTTAACGGCTTTGCACCAACTTATAAATAACTCTTTATTTATAATAAATTTGCTTGGTAATTTCATTCGTTTTATTCATGTTTTAATAAATATCAATTTACTTTGTAATTCCAATTGTTTAATGAATGTTTTAACAAATGTAAATCATAAATATTACAACGTTACGAGTAAATTACTTATTAATCGTCTAAAGTTACCGCGTTTCCTTATTTCGTTACAAACATTCGGCAAAGTTACGTTTTATACGCCCGGTTTTCCTTTACGACTTATTTCTTTTATGAAATTTTTTAATGTCAACCTCGATAAATACCGTTATCGGATATAAGCTTATATCGTCCTTTTTTATAATGAAACGTTATTTTAGGTAAAATTTAAATAAAATACTAATATACTATTTATAAATTTATAAAATACGAATTACTTTTAAGGCGAGTTAGTAATTACCGCATTTGAAAGCGGGGGTTTACGTTAATTTAAAAAATGTCGAAAAGGGTTGGCGTCGCCACATTTAACGCTCCTTTATGATAAGCCCCTAAAGACCGAACCGCTACCACATAAATCGCCGCCGTTTCCCTCGAAAATATTAACAAAATACTCGCGCCAAAACCACTTATTTTCATTTACGATAAACTTTTCGCTAATTTTAGGGAATTCGCGCCCTTATTCTATAAAGCCTTCGATGAAAAGCTACCCCCTAACCGCTTTAAAGAGAATTACGAAATCGTCCTTCGTACCCATACCTAATGGTAACCTTTAAACGTATCGTAAGGCTCTTTATATGGTATATTACGTAAAAAACATCTTATAATACGTGAAACGTTAACAAAACTATTTAACTAAAGTTATATTCGAATAAATAACTCCTTAACCGATGCTTTAGTACTTTGTGTTAAAAAACCTAAAAAAGAGTTATGATTTTATATCGATTACCGTTGGTTTAATACTATTACGAAGACAAATCCCTATTTATTCCCCCTCGTGAAAATACGTTTCAAAATATTTCGCAAATTAAGTAATTTTTTAAATTGTATATTAACGCTGCTTTTTATAAGCTTCGTATTAAAAAGGGAAATAAATGAAAAACTACTTTTTGTATATGTTGCGTAATTTTCGAATAGTTTATTAATGTTTTCGGTGTTTTTAACCACCTGTTATCTTTTAACGTTTTATTAATATTTAGTTACGCCCTTCTTTAGTTTTTATTTATTTCATTTACTTTAACGACGACTTTTGATACTTTAAATATACTTTTAACGTTTATATAACTAGAGTTAAATAAACTCCAATGTTTTCAAAGTTACGAAACTTAACTTAGACATTTTTAATACAATTTTGGCCTTTAAAAAATTTAGTACCTTGGATCTGTTTTCGAAGCTAGCGTTGGTATTTATATAAATTTAGAAAAGCTACGCATTATCCGAGAATAAGTGCCTTTTACGTCGGGTTTTAAAGTACGAGGCTTTTTTAAATTCGCAAAATTTTATCGTTATTTTATTTGCAACTACTCGAAGATTATCGGATTATTGCTTCGGCTTACCCGTAATGGGACTCCAGTTCGTTAAAAGCTTGAAGAAGAAAAAAGCTACTTTCGAGCGGCTTAAACTCAGCTTTTTTTCCGAACCTGTGCTCGTCTAATAGGATCCTAACCGCGATACCTTTCTGGAAGCCGACTGTTCTAACTAGGCCCTAAAGGGTTGACTTTTTTAACGCGAAGACTACGGTAACCTACAAATAATAACGTATTACTCCCGTCGCCTATCTCCACTAGAATATAATTACGAAAGCCATGACAAGAAGTTACTTAGAATTATAAGCTATTTAAAAGTATGAAACGCGGAGTTCAGAGGTACGATACGTTCGTTTAAAATCTTGACGGATTACAAAAACTTGAAATGCTTTATAATGACATGATGGCTTTCTGAACAACAAGTCCGCTAGTTTAAACGCCTTTTGTAATTCTGCTTTCAGTTAGTATATAATAAAACAGCAGATTACGTGCGACTCAACACATTATTACGACGAGATTATGATTTTTTAAAAAGCTTTTGGGACTTACATTATCTAGAACGAAAATTCCAATTGTTACGCCCCGAATAATTTGCTTTCAAACCGCTTTCGCATACCTATGTTTTTCGGTTAATCGTCGCCGGTGAATTAATTACAAAAGGCCGCAAACTATTTACTAATGATGTTCTTTAAAGTTATTAGGACGCTATTATTACACGCGATACTACATACTCCCGCCTTATACGTACGGTATATATAGGCGACCGACATTTTTAGCGGATATCCGTATCGACGACAACCGTATGTTAAAGGTTTTAATTTCAAAATATTTAATAAACTACTATGGAATTTTAAGGTTTCGCGATCGTATTTAGGTGCCTGTTTACTAGCCATTCACTATTACATTAATTTATGTTACTTACGGTTCGTTTATTACCGGCTTTCTAAGCCGCGATAGCTCTATTTTTTTTTTAAAAAAAAACGTATTTTTAACTAAACTTATATCGTACGGTTCGTCACTTTTACCGTAAGTACGACGTTTGTAGTCGTACAACCTATTTAAAACATCGTCGAAAAAGGCTCCTTAAACTCTTTTCCGTTTCCGAGCAGCTTTAAAGCGAACTTTATATTAACTTTATAATTAACTTACCGTAAAAATATGCGGGTAATCCACGTTACCTTATAGTTATTATGGACCGTTTAAGTAAAACCGTTACCTTTAAGTATACAATTACTATAAACGTCGAAGCTTAGATGAAGCGGTTTTTTAATTATAATTAGCTATTTTATAGTTTTTCGCGTACGTTTGTTAACGACCTTCGTTCGAATTCAACTCATAAGTTCTAAAAACGATTTTATGACTTAACTAAGTTAAAAAAACGCTTAAATACCGCTTTCCACTCCGAAAATAATAACGTAACCGAACGCGTAAATTAAAAGATCCTTATGTATTTACGTTTATTTGTTATTTATATATAACACGATTAAAACTATTTATTACCCGGCTATTAATTAATACAAAATAATAAGGATATAAAGACTATTGGTATTAATTCGTTTTTATAACCTATAATTATTATGTTAAATTTATATAATCGGTATAACCTTTTTTATTTCGATGATGATACTACGCGTAAGGGCTAAAGACTTTATTTAACGAATCCGCGAAGTTACTAAATTCGTATAAGCCGTAATGACCGCTACGTAACAACGTATAAAAGAAGTCGCCAATAAACGACGCTTCCCATAGAAACGTTTCCGAATCGACGACGACGTTTAGCTTTTCTTTAAAAACCATAAAATAAGCGATTTTTTTTAAAAGAATTAGCCTAACGATAAGTACTAGGTAATGCGTATAATCGACTTTTATATTATAAAATTTAATATACCGGATGAAAAGTATTTTTGATTTCATATTAATTAATTCGTACGAGTTTTTCCGGATATCCTTTTAAACTAATAAAGTTTTAGCTTTTAACTATACGCTAAAATTATTAAAAACAATACCAATAAGGTGAAATCGGAAAACCAAATCCAAAGTATACTACCAACTTTTAATAAACTTTAAGTCGAATATACCCAACTTTATAATTAATCGAAACGGCAGGTTTTAGTAAAATAGGTAGGTTATATATACCTAACGTAAAAGTCGTTTTTGAATTTTTCAATACCGTAATATTCGATACTTTTGAATCGCGTTATAAACCAGCTAAATATAACGATAGGCCTTTACGTTTAACCTGTAAACGGGTATAAATTTTATGCTTTACTTTACTCAACGGAGCTATGTATAAGCCGTTAGTAAACGGGTACCAAAAAAACGTATTAATATCAATAAAAACAGAAAAGAAACGATTATAACCGGGTCTACTTAAATATATCCTTAAAATCTTAGTCCGAGTTCTTACCTACCATTTTTTTGCCTATCTTAATAAGCTAGTTTAGATTAGCATTTATTCAACCCAGATTAACATTAATACGTTTCGAAACCTTAATAAATTTTTATATTATTTGTAATAACGTTCCTTACCTATTTATTAGCCGCGCCCTCCACGTTTTTACCTAGCTATAAAAAACTTATCTAAGTATTACGTTTTTCGTTTATCAATTGTACGACCCATAGGACCCTAGATCGCACGGGAGTAACGGGGATAAAACTCCCCCACCTTGGGTGTCAACCTTATGCTACGTGAAACGACGGACTTTTATAGCCTTTTTAACGGAGATAAACTAAGTTTACACGTTTTTTAGCCGTTCGTTAGTACCTAAGAAACGGCTTATGAAACATGTACTTACCTTGGTTTTAAAAGTTAAACACCAAACACGCTTTCGATAACTCCTTAACACTCTTGTTTATATTAAGGTTTAAGTTTAGTAGCGTACACGTATAACTAAAACTACGACTTATAACCCTTACGTAATAAAGTCGACACCGGGTTTTAGTATTTAACCACTCATTAGCAGCTCCTTAGTAGCTATTGGAAACATTTACCTTTAATTTCTTAGCAAAATTTTCTAGGATTATACGTTATTTTATAAACGTATTCGAAACATATTTATTCGCGAGTCCCGTCCAGGTATCTGTCGAGAATACTTAATATGAGGAACTTTATACTTGTTAATGAGGACTAAATAGCTTCAAAGCATATAACCTACGTTTTTAATAGCTTTGTTTACCTCGGTGGCGAGTTGGTAATTTATCGTAACATTGTAAAGGGAATTGTAAGGAGGACTAAGATTGTAAAACAAACAAATGTTATACTAGTGGTTATAGGTATTAACGTTACACGAAAAGGTCAAAGGTTAAAGGAAGGAGGAAGTTTCATTTTGGTAATTAAGACTTTAGGGATTATTTATAGGGAGAGAAGAGCGAAAGGGAGGCGTTAAAGCACTTTTTATGTAATGTTGGCCTAATGCTTTTGATATGGAACCGTAATGTTCTGGAAGACGCACGTACCTTCCTTATACCTACGGCGTCTTGTACAATAGAATTATACATAATAATAAAAAATGACGGGGGAAGGAACGACAGGAATGTCTTCAGGGGTAATGTTATAGGCTATTACCTAGCTAATATTACCAGGAATCCAACCCTGGTAGTTCTACACGCTCCTACGATGCTCTAGAGCAGGGAGGAAGCCACTTAAAGACACGTCATCACATGTCATATGACTGAGGAGAGGGTTGTAGCATTTTAGCTCCATAACCGCTCCCTAGCAGGGACTTTTCTTCTTCTTCTTCTTCATCGAGGTTTATAGACAGAATCCGACCACCTTGAGCGACAGCTCTGGCCTCAGTTTCTTTATACAGTGCCCACTTCTGAGAAAAAAATTCAGGTCTAGCCGCTCTTAATACTATCACTTCACATGCATCCTATTTCAGTACAACATGACTAATCGGATTTATTACCATGTGAATCTTTTCCGGCAACCCCGTTTTAGCTATGAAGATCGTCGTTAGCACGGTATACGACTTTCGTAGTGGTGAATCCAGAGAATAACCCTTATGACCAACGATTCCATCCCTCGTTACTTGTGCCAACATAGCTCTTTAGACTTGAACTTGCACTTCAACTGTAATACCAGTATAGTTTCTTTTGCGCGTTAAGATCTTAAAGAAAGAACTTTATTATAAGCGCTCGTACATGACGGCTTTATTTATTTATTTATTTATTTATTGATCTTTGAGTTATCACCACCTATACTGGCTCCCTGCTTGCTTGTGTGGTTATCGACTTTACTTTAGATATCTTTTCTTAATTTATACGGAGCACACTTCACGGAACACTACCCGCTTAGTAATATACCCTATTTTACGATTCTTTACACTTTTTGGGTTTTCAGCCCATAGCAAAAGGGTAGCTCGAGTTGTGACTTTTCCATAGTGGTAAAGTACATTCTTTACTGAGTTGTAAAGTATATCTTCCCCACCGCTACGGGATATGAACCGAAATATATGTGTTTTATACGACCTAAAAATTTTTGGGCTTTCAGATCCTTGATACGAGTAGGCGTCGAATGGGGACTGAAATAGCTGTGTATCACAGCCCGGCCAAGGCTGTAATTTTTATACACATATAATGTTTCGAGTTTCTAAGCTTTAGGGTACTTTAAAGACTTCATTGGAAGGCTGGCTAAAGGTTCTATTTCTGGTAAAGGTTTCAATTCTTGTTTAAATTTTATCAATAAAGGTTGTATAAGGCGAGGAACTTTTCTTTATAAGTATATTTGGTTGAAATCACCCTCCGAAACACCTAGTGGTGCCTGCCCTCTTCTACGTAGCACGTAGGTTAACTTATACAACATGGTCTATATTTGTAATCTAGTTGGGTTTATAATATGTAATAAAGACCAATACGGTTGATTATAAAACCCTAACGGCATTTAACATATACGTATAACATATTGTCCCAAAATTGACCACAGGTATTAGGATGAGTTTTTAAACCTTATGTATGTTTTAATTTATGGAACAGGCTTTTGTAATAGTTTATTTCATGGATTACACTATACGACCTGGAAACAGGAATTTTCGAATAGGGTGGTTGTAATGGAGACAGAACATTCGAGTTGCGAGCTTTCCCGCCAGTATATGTGTATATTTTCACATTCGCGGGGGTCATAATATACCATCTACATAGTTCGTACTGCCCGGTGATAGTAAAAAAAAATTTGGAGAAAAAGAAAACTAAACTGAATCCAAACTTTTACCCTTGTCACTAAAACAACTATCACATATATAAGTTCCTATGGCTTTCACAATCCAAAACCAAATACTAATTCAGGTTCTATTTTCGGATATTACAGGTCAACTCTCCTATCAATCAGTAAATTAAAGCTCTGTAACTTATAAAAACCCCTTATCAGTGGAGTTACTTATGTATTAACTAACACTATAATAATACCTTCAAAAAAAAGGCGATTACTGAGGCTTATATTAACGCTATATTAACTGCTAACCATACATTAACAATGATTATACAACTTGTATTTTTTTTGTAAAGTCGTCGTCGTAAGATATTAGTCTTTAACGAATTGTTATTACTGTAATAGCTCTAAAATAGGGCTATAGATTCAAAAATGACGATAACCGTACGTACGTATATTATATCCATTACATCAATACAAAACCCTACTAACAGGTGTATCCACCATTTATTAATAAACTTAAACGATTATAATAACGCAAAAACTACTTCAAACATGTCCGATACATCTAAAACCCACTTTTATGATAATAAGGGATTTTCGATTAACTTATATATAGCTTTTGAAATACAAACTAAATACATAATCGCCGACTAGATTGTCGCAGCCCCCTTAACCACCTACTAGGCTGGAGTTGCCACTGATATATCAGCAAAACACCTATTTATCTTGTATCATTTCATATACACAGCAGTAATCGTAATGAAAACAACAGTGCTTCTAAATAACCTGGGCGGCTTAAACGGTTGAAATAAGCCGATAATTAGGTTATCGTAAAAGAAGGTAGCGTTGGAAAACGATTTCGAAGATAAAGAAAAAATGGCAAACAAGGAACTATATGAGGAAAAAGTGGATAGCCTGAGCTAACGCGTTATTAAAGGCCACAAAAAACGGTTAATCGTCATAAAAGCGATAAAAACGCATCCAAACTCTATTATTAACCTATTAATAGATTGATAATAAGGGGGAGAGGGGGAGTATTACCAATAGGCGGTTAATATAATATCCTTTGTTTTATATCTTTCTTATTCATTCTAAAAACATGAGTCGTTCATATACGGCTGAGCCAAAACTATTACTTTTCTTACACCGACTTTTGACCTACGTCGTGAAATCCAAAGATTGAATCGTAAAAAACAATCCGTCCCCGGAATCGATTCTCGAAAGTTAAAAGAAACTTATAAAACTTTTTTCATTTAAGTTTATATTCGCGTTCGTTTGGAAGCCTTTTAAAGGACCATGACTACTACTTTTCAATACTTTATAAAGCTGTGTAATAAATAAAGTATAAAGACTCTCACTCCCCTAATAACAAAATTTTTATTACACTCGTCAATATTAGTATACCGTAAATAGTGATCATACAACAAGAAATTTCTGTATCCGTGTTATATAACTAAAATCCAATATAGAAATAATTTGAATAAAAAAGTTTTACCCAAAATTCGTACCACCCAAAGTTTTCACAAAGGTCGTATTTCGTAAATGAAGTTTAAACGACGTTACAATAAGGAGACCTCATGTATTAACTAGTTATTTTACTTCATCTTAATCATCTTTGACGTATTCATTAGTAAGAATTGAATGCCACTTGCGGAAGCCCGGTTTTTGGTATCGATATGAACTACTTGAAACGTTTTTTATTGATTAATTGGTTTGTGAAGTTGTTACCACCGACTAACATATTGATAGGAATTCAATTCACCAACTTTAACCCATTTTAGGCATCAGAAAATTTATAAATCGGTTATATTCTTATAGAGAAGAGTTTGCAACGTTGTTCTGTAAGCTTTAAATGATCAAATTGCTATTTACATAAGTCGAAATCTCCGGGTAAGAGTGGGGAACAACGAATTTTAATTTTCTAAGGGTTTAGAAAACCGTTTTATCAAGAAAGTACGTAGTAGGATATAACCAGCCGTATTCTTAGGTAACTGTTTAATGGTTACAAAACACAATGAAATTATAATTTATTAATCTTTATCCGTTATTATATCATTTTAAGACATTTATTGAAGCAACTGTGTGATATTAATTCAATATGAAGTACTTTTCGTTTTATGTACGAGTTGTGCAGGACAGAGACAAAGCCAAATCTGTCGCTTAAGGCGGCTCGATACTTTATATAGTCCTCGATGAAAAAAGGATAGAGATCCCCCTACTAAGAAGCTATTACGAAGCTACAGAATAAGGGGTGGCCTAGTTACGTGACAGGTATAAGGACATACTTCTAAGCAGATCCACTATATTAAAGGAGTATGGAAAGTACTAAAGCTAGATCTTTAGTAACTATTAACCTAGATAACAATCTATAATATTATCCTTGGTTTACTCGTTTAAGTTCCGGTATTTAATAAAAGACGGTAAAAGGCGTTGGCGAATCGTAAAAAAATGTGAAAGGTGTTTTTTCGCCGTAGATCTTTTTAAAGGGGGCTTGAAAACCGGTTTAAAGCGGTTTAAAACATTGTGGTATCGTGTGAAAGCTTTTGGCTGTCGATTGCTTTGGTACGGCGTGAAAGGCGCTTTTACTGACTCTTTTGTCGCCCTTTCTATAAATGGTTTCCATAGGCCCTTTAAAATACAAAAACTGTTGAATGACCATTTTCTCTTTACATAACAATGAAATATATCTTTTATTTGCCTTGTTATATTGATCAAGAGCTTGAAATCTTTAAGCTTTTGTCTTGTTGTCATCTTTGTTGCCAAGAAGAACCTTAGTTTGAATGTTAACGTTGATTAGATTATTCGAGACGTGAGTTATGGCTTTGAAGCTATTTAGCTTTTGTTAACAAGTATTTGGAACCCATTAATATGTCCTATTGGAATATATTCAGATGGTACCATAGAATATATTCATTTCGAGTGCATGTATATGATATCTTATTTTTTTTGCAAGTTTTGCTGGAAAACGATCCTAAGTATAAATTAGATTAGCGGTTACAAATGATTTGAAAAACAGTGAAATATTAGCGTTAGATGTTGTTTTTGTACCATTGGCGTTACTAATTAGAGTTTCGGCTATATTTTCACTTTTTAAGTTTTGAATTTTGATATAAACAAGGTCGTTAAAGAGCTTTTAAAAGCTTCCTAAAGTTTCGACGCTCAAGATTAAAGTAAGTTACCCGGTTTTTGATTTTTTTTCGTGTTAATGAGTGTTTCGATATCGTATAAACCTAGGTAGTTGTAGTTAAGAAGGCTATGAAAGTCCCTCGAATTATCTAGCATAAAGTTGATATACGTGGCGGTGATAGATTTATACTATTTACTTTCGTTCTTTCCGGTAGTCTCTGCGTTATAAAGTTTTTAAATAAAAAGCTTATTTTTTAGATAAGTAAAGCATTTCAGTAATAAGAGAAGGAGTTGAAGTAAACGCGAGTATGAGAAATTGAGTTGAAAGTAATCAAAGAGTTAACCTAAGTCGTTAAAAGTATCGATGGTAAATCGAGAAAGTTTGTTAATACAGGAGACGAATTATTTATCGTTAATAACTTGAAGGATGACTTGAATAATGGTAGTGGCGAATATAGAGGTATAGATAAATAGTTGTATTCGTAATTTTCATAGTAATATAAGTTTATTTTTGTGTTTAATATCCGTGAAATATCGGTTTTGAAACGGTTCAGTAATCTAAAATGAAATAAAATTCATTTTATTACCGGGTAGAGCGAAAAGGCCCATCGTTGTTGTCGGTTAAATTATAACGGAATTCCAAAGCGTCAAAAGCTGAGGTATCCGAGAAACTTGAGAACGGTTTTTAAGTCCAGTATATATAAGCTATCTATTTAGTTTAAACCTATAGTTTTAAGGGGTTGCTAATACAGGAACGGTTTATTTAAGATTTATTTTGGGTTTGTAGAATATTCTCGATGTGATTTTCAGGTTTAGGTTTATTATAGTTATTCATAAAATCTATAACAAGTGATAAATAATTGTGGACTTATTAGCTTGGACGCGATTTGGAAATGGTTCGGATAAGTCAATCGACGTAAAGTTGGGGGTATTTTTTCTTTGAAATAATAAGTTCAATAAAGTAGAAATCGACAATACATATAATATAGTATTTGCTTTTAAATGAGTTTAATTTTTTAAATTTGTGATTCGGTTTAAGATTTTTAAGAAAACGTTAATCGTTATTGTCGACTCGAAATTATTTTGAGGGAAAGTGTTACTTTTTATCGGCTGTTTTATGCGTTTTTAGGTAGTTTTTATTACTGTTTACTTGAATTCTGTCACATATCGAATACATTGAACGAAGTCTTGAGTTTCTATACGTGGTTCCTTAGCTAAAATAAGAAAATATTAGATGAGTTGTATAAAGTTGATGCGGTAATCGTATATTACAAAGTGCTGTTGAATATTGATGGTAGCAGTATCTTTATTCATTAACGTTAATTATTCACCAATTAGTAATCAGATTTCATGGAATTGGACTCGAATTACGAAGGAATGCAAATATGTCAAAACATTTCAATTATTACATTCGGTGGTATTATTTTTTCTGTTGTAAAATAGAGTATTGGAATGTTACTTTACTTCCGCGAAATTGTAGAAGCGTTTTTAATATTTACCGTTTTAATTAAACCCTTCATCATTAATGATCAAACTAAGAAACCTAAAAAAATATTAATATTAGTTTAAAAATCACTTCGCGTAACTTTCGATATCAATTGTTGGAATAGTATTACATGCAGTGCAGTAGGTCAACTTTACTTACAGTAAAGTTGACTATACTGAACTGCAAGTTGAGTGTATTGCATTGTGCAAACTTACCGCATTGGGTGTAGTCGAGTGCAGTACGCTGCACTTCACTCTAGGGCGCGGGCCAAGTACTTGACCATACAAATTACAGTGCAGACCGGTTAGCGGTCTGCTAAACCTAGAACAATACATCCAAAATCTGACCACGCAATACTACTGTTACTTCGAATAATCGAATCGACAACGTTGCAACGTCTAAGGCCTACCAACATTTATAATATTTCTTTCTTTTAGGTAAATAACTTTACTCAAACAGTTTACAATAATTATGATAAAAATTCAATCGATAGTTTATTTTCAAATGAAATCGATTATAATGTCTACTAAATGTTTGTGTTAAAGTCGATAAATAATTGGAAAGGGTTTAAAAAGTTTTTCAACGATATCGTTCATAAGTTGTATACTTACAAATATTTCAATTTCGGTGAAAATGTCTAACCGTATAGTATAACACGGGTAAAAAGACGTTTTAAATAAAATAATAATAGTAATGGTGCAACCTAGAATAGTGGTAATCAGTGAATAGAATATAATTTAAATTCACGCGGGAATGAACTATTCGTAAATTGGAACCTCAATACTATGACAAAATCGTGAAATGTTAACATTGTTGAATATATATTCCAAAATTAAGACGTTAAATATTTGGATATTGTTAATAAAAATACCAAGGGAAAGGCTTCGGTTGTTCAGAAGTATTGTATGAACTTGACGGAAGTTAGTGGTATCCCGAGTAATAACGGCGTCTTAATTAATTTTAAAAACAATATTAGTAAAGAATTCGAGTTTTTTCGGAATAAACTCGTTAGTAATAGTTAGCCGGAAAACCCATACGCGCGAAAACATTTTAAAAGAGACCTATTGGGGGAATAATAGCTATAATTCCCGATTCAAAAAGCGTAGGTTAAAAAGGCCTTTAAGAATATCCTGGTTTCATAGAAATGGTGTATTAGTTTATATATAGTTGACTTCTTCATTACAAATCAATTCAAAATGAAATGAGGAAAAGCGTTCCGATGAACGGATCAATTATTAGAAAAGTCATAGAGTAGTTATAATGTATTTCAATTTTTTTATTTTATACAGATAATAAGTAAGCGGGCCGTACTCTAGAGTTTCGCGTTTAATGTTTTGATATAGTTTATAATCTGTCATATTTTTCCATTGTAAATTTTGTACTTTTATTTGACGAGAGATCAAAGAGGAATTTTTTCCGTTATTAGACGTAGGATACTATGATCGTCCGGGTTGAATAGGTAATTTGTTAAGACTCAACCGAAATAGTCCATATTTAAAACGTGTTTCCGGTTTGGTTTTTATTAAGAAAAAAATCATTCGCAAAACAAATAAAGCTGAAACCATTCTAAAATAAATTCTCTTTCGAATATCTAACGGAATGCGGACTCTTCTTTGGTTAATCGAATTAAATGTTCAACAATTATAAAATAATTCCCAATTTATTATGGGGGAAAATTGATAAACCAGAAAACAACCCTACTTTAAATATAAAAGTGAAAGGCGTCCACTTCAGGATAACGCGTAACTTTTCCTGATCTATACGTACTTCGAATTATTTTCGATAACGACCTGCAAATACTTGGGTTTTTGAACGCCTAATATATAGATGCATATATCAAGATTTAGGTCGATAACAATAAAAATGATTCATCTTGACTGAAATTGAATATTATAGTCGTTAAATTTTTTTTGAAATATAATAAAAGGTTATAAATGTAAAAAAAAAGAAAATATAGAAAACCGGGTGTAATGAATTATAATTATATCAGTAAGAGGAAGCTGGTATACTGAAGAAGCCGAAAAAAGTAACTAACTATTCGAAAAGTATAAAACGTCTTCATAACTCTGTTTTTTACTCGTCGACCTTCTAAATACGAAGTTTTTAAAAAACACTTTGATGTTAAGTTTAGTAAATTATTTAACTTATGAAATATTTGCAAAAGCTTTTTCAATGTGAGGAAAGAGATCATAGTCGATTTTTTCAATAACGTCAAGTTGACGGAAATCGATATAAAAGCGTAACCTTCCTCATAATTTTGTAACGAAGATCATAGGAGTACTAATCAAAAATTTATTTACGCGAATATAGCTTTGAGTTTATAACTCGTTTAATGTTTTTAATATAAAAAAAAGTCTTTCCCTATGATATATCGCATAGTAGGTCATAAAGATCATAAAAATGCTAAACCTCATTCTCAGTTTCAAGCGGATTTTGTGATCCGTTTTGGAATGATAACGAGATAATTTATCTCTTCAGGTTTTACCGAATAAAGACACGATTTACTTAATAGTTTTGGAAAACTTATTGTTGACTTAAAAGGGTGGCTTTGAGGTTTATACTTTATCAATATTTTCGAAGAAAACGGTGATGAGTCGAGTAGATACGGTTCATGTTTTCCGATATTTACGTGGTGTAATTTGTAAGATGGTGGCGTAAATACATTGAGGTTCCCTTTTCGCCGGAGAAAAACCGTTTTTTACATACTCCAATTACCCTCTCGTTTTAAAAACAATATATGATGCGGAACGGCGTAGGTTACCTACTCGTATTTAATTTATGGTTCACTCATCATAACTTTATTTAATAAATACAAAAATAACATGAACTCAAATTCGATACCAGTATTTAACAAGGTTAATGTCTAAGATAAAAGAAATAAACCGTAAGTGGAATTTTGGTATATGGTAAGTAGTTTTATCAAATCTTTGTAATGAAATAGAAATATGCGATAAATTGAATCGGCGAGTAAAGTATTTACTCGTAACTTTATAATATCCATGACTTATATTGATTAAAACTTTAACTAATTGAATGAAATTATAATGTAAATGTAATATAAATAGGAAGTTATTCAAATGTTGGGGGTAATCTATTGGATTGAATTAAAATTACTTCAACTAAAATATATGACTATATATTAAAGTTTTCTTCTTCGTCTTAAAGGTACATAAAATAATCAGTATATATGGAGAAAATACCAATGTTAGCCTTAATACCGGAGTTGCTTGGACCTTACGCGGGATCTAGTAAAAAGGTACGAATACAATAACTATTCGCGCCGTATTTTAGGTATAAGTCAAGATCTTTACGGCGGAAAAGTTCCGAGTAATTAACTTAGGTAACGCATCGCTTAATACCGGTTCGAAAATCGTTTACGCTAGTTACAATAATATCTCTTTAGCAATTGCGAACGGATGTGTCGCCGTTACTATTTTCGTTACAAGTAATAATGCTGGTACCAATATTATTAACTTGATTAATAATATTATAACAAGTACAGAGGCTGTAAAATCGTCTATTAATAAGTTGTATGCGTGCGACGTACTTATTGTAATTCACAGTTATATTATATAAAAAATCTCGTTAATTAGCGTATTGTTAATTGCCCCCTCTAGAATAACGAGTTTAATGGCGTATTCTAAAGTTTTAGCGTCAGCTTTCATAAATAGGTTTTCCCAACATTGAAAAATAAGTAAAATAGTTTACAAAACCATTATTTAAAATTCGTAAATTAGGCGGTAACAGCTTTTACCGCGTTTAATTTATAGTAATACGCGTAAAGGATTATCATAAATGCATTTAAATTGTTATTATCGCCGTCGCTAACGTAAGCGTAATATTTTTTCGTAAAGATTTTTTAAAGCACTTTCATTACTGAAAAACAATTTAAAAGTCATTTTCACTTATAGCGATAATGTTTTTGTCCCTACGTAATCTACATAATATTACAACTTTTTCTACCAGAAATCTTAACTTGATATCAACAGCCTTAACCAGTTACACGAAAGGTTTATGTTTGGTTTATTGACTTCTAATGTTAATCAGGAAATCTATTAGTATTGTATTCAAAATCAGAGGAATCCAGGTTGTTATTATCATCGAATAAATCAGCGTGGTCTACCATAGAAAGCGATGCAGTAACTACGTTATTATTGAGTTATGCAGGAGCGAAACATCTTTAAGGGGGGGATAAGTTCCAAAACGTAGGCGGGTCAATAAACATAAAATATCCAAATTATATTTATTGATGTAATCAATACCGCGGTGTTATGCCATTTTATTTATCAAGTGTATTTACGAATGGCTTAGTCATACTGAACGAACTTCACATGTAAACTTTCGGTAAATACTTTGTATTAAGAAGTTAAATAGTCGTATTACATTATTAAAACACGTTGTAACTGGTCTTTTACATGTATGTTAAAAATAGCCCTAAAGCTTAGAGGCTCCGATTCGAAAGTAGGAAGATATTAGCTAGGCTATAACTGCTTATTAATAGCTAATATATCGTCGGAAATAAATAACGAGAATTATATATAAAGGAACTAAGATAGAGCTGTCGCTGAAGGCAGTCGGATATTATTTATAATCATCCATAAATAAAGGAGGAACCCTTACTAAGGAGCTGTTATGAAGCTACAGAAAAAGGGGTAGCCCGGTTTTGTAACAGGTATAAAGGCATGCTCCCAAACGGCTCCGGGGCATCGTAGGAGAATAGCAACCACTAGGGCTAGATCCCAGGTAACATCTAGCCCAGGCACTAGCCTGTGACACAGGTAATCTTTTCACCAGTAAATTATTGGTAATGTCATTTATTAATCTAATTTCAAATCGTAAGAGTATTTGTAAAGGCCGGGGGATGGCTGGAAATTCGTTGTTCGCCTTTAAAATTCTTGTTATAAAAGGGTTCCTTTTATGTCAAAAAGGCTTTGGTATGTTATTAAACTTTGATTTTAGTTCTGGAACGGTGGTGGAAAGGGGGGAGGGGGGGCAATGGCTACTATAGCGTTATGCTGATCCAATTTCTTCAAAACCCCTATTAATTCATAATCTAGTAGGGTTTTTTCGGGCGTATAATCAAGGAATAGAGAGAAAGAACCCGCCCCCCTAACGATTGCAATACTCTCAACTAATAAATACACTGAATATACCGTTTTGAATATATATACTACGCGAAGTCTTTATTCATTTGAAGATAACTTACTCCAAGACATATCAGCGTCCCTAAACTTAGGTAAACTAGATGTAATTTTGTAAGATTTCTTTTTAAAAAGAGCCATCGTATACATCGTTATTATAAGATAAATATGAATTTTATCCTCAAAAAACTGTTGCTTGCGGCAGAATTCCAAGTATTAGCTTACAGCGTGATGAGTAATTACCAAGAAAATCTTGGATAAAGATTAGATTGTCAATATGTGTAAGAAATGTTTATTTTTAGTGCGCAAAACATTTTTGTAATGTCGTGAGACTTTAAATATACAACTTATATGCTTTACTATATAAACATGTTCGGATAAAGCCCGTTTAAACTAAAATCCTAACCATTATATACTAAGTAATCTTAAATTTTGGTCATTTCGAATAATCTGGTTAAGGAGACTGTTATATTTGATTACAAATGTATGACTTCATTTTACTACATTTGTTGAAATTATCCACCATATAATTTGTAAACTCTAAGATGTTTCTAGAAAGAAAAATTCGAGCTCCTAGTATTAAGTTATTTATAGGCTTGTATATAAGACCTTAAAAGTCGTTTAATTGATTCAGGAGCGTATGAGAACAAAATATTGTTTGCATAAAAAAAATCCAGTAACTGTGTAAGGAGTAAAGGTTAAATATGTATATCATATATAGAACTGACGAAACGGGGGAACTGAAGGAGATTTTATACATAAGGTTGACAAAGGATATGATGACTATAATTTTGGACTAGTACTACTTTGTATGTTAAATTTTTTTCAATCAGCGTAAATAAACTTTCAAAAAACTTTTATTTCGTATTTCACGTAATCATGGATAATCAAGAAGCGCGTCGAAGTCGTCTTTTACATTTGTGGTTCCAAAATATGTGTTTACTATATAATAGAGAGTTTGAGGTATTGTAAAAAAAGGATATAATTGGATCAGTGGTGGAGCGTCGGGGAGTTCATTTACCATATTAGTCGTTAATATTTCCTAGTGTAAAAAGCGATCACTAAATGCAGCATATGAAGATACATTTAAAATCCATGGAAGATATTGGAAGAAATGCAAAAAATAGTTACGATAGTCGGTTGAAAAGTTTGGTGTCGTCGAGTTTAGAAATTATCGAGATTTTTGACTACTGCTAGGTTTACAAGAATATTTGAAATGAAAAGAAATTATTATAAAACGTTCATAAAGAGTGTTGATGTAGTTTCAAAAGTATTTTAAAAGGCGTATCATTGTATCGTTGAGGTTAGTGAAGGTGTTCAATACACTAATAGTATTACGCTTTAATTACTTCGTGTAGATTTAGTAGTTTCAAAAGATGGAATATTCGTCTTCCTTCTAATCATTAAACGCTTCCTGTTTAAAATCATCTTTCGTAGAAATCTAGTTTAGTAAGTTATTCCTTAAAACTCGGGCTTTTTCGAAAGGATTCTAGTTAATTATCCATCATTTTTTAATAATGGGGGTCGTAAAATTTAGGGGATACGGTTTTAATCTATTAAGTTGTAAATCTTTGTTAATTCGGTCGCTCTATTGATTTTCATACGTTACAACTCGGCGTATGCTTGATTGAACTTTGTTCAAAAGTTCTTATGCTTTGTCGAGTTGGCTTTGTAGGGCTGAATCTTATTTATGTTTTGCATACATTTTCAAGGATGTTCCTATTTTAGAGTTAACTATTTTTTGAAGTTTATGTAAGATAACAAGAGAGTATCGACAGAACTTAAGGTTTTTACACATAATTTGGTGACGGCGTTCGACCACGTATTTAGAAACGTTTCTTCCGAAATAGTATAGGCCTCCGGTATTATGTCTAATTTTTCGGTTACGATAACGTTGTTGAAATTAATAAATTTGATTTCTGTAACACAGATTCGTACTAGGGCCGGAAGGAGGAGAGGCAGATAGTTTCTATAGCTTTTAAACGTAGTAAGTAAAACCTTATAATGAGATCCACAATTTAAACTAAGCCTCACCGTAGTACGGACACTATTGATATTTGAAAAGTTAAGTTTTAAAACGTATTTTAATCTATGAGTAAAGATGAAAATCTTTTCAATGAAATCTATACCTGCAGATAAATCCTACTTATCATAGAGGTATCAAATTCGAAAGTTGTTCAGTGACGTTTTCGCGTTTTTATGAACGAGCATAAAATATATTTGGAGGATATTATGGATCTTTGGTAACAAATGCCTTATTTCAGTAGGGACGATATACGAATTTAGGTTCTAGCATATATTTAGTATTTTTACTCCATTGACGGCAAGATACAGTATATTACTTCTATCACCAGTCCTAGTTTGGATAATATGTAGGCAACCAGTTTCTCCAATATATAATAGGACCTTAAGACGAGTGGTAAAAAGTGGAATCCGACGAGTTTTGAAGTTGGTCTATCATTATCGCCTTTGTTGGAATAGTAGTAATTGCAGTACAGTGGGTCAAATTAACTTATAGTAAAGTTGACTATACTGAATGCAAGTTGAGTGTATTGTTATTTGAGCCTACTGTATTGGATGAAATTCAAGTACAGTATGCGCCCGCTTTTTACTAGGGCATGGGCCAAGTAATTGGTTATGAAAATTAGTGTGTAGACCGGCTAGCGGTCTTCCAAACCTAAAACAATGCGTTCTTCAATTGACCACGTAATATTATTATTACTTCAAGTAATTGAATCGACAACTTTGCAGGATCTAAAACTCTAACTATATTTATTAGTGTTTATTAGGTTAAGCATAGATAAGCTAAGTAAAAAAAGAAGATATTTTCAGGTTACGATTTACATAAAGCGGCGGTAAGGGTAGAGGAAAGATTCTTGCGAAGGGCTTTTACTATGACGTCAGTCTTTACGGTAGGAAGTAAAAAAAAACCTTTGGATTGTATCAATTTTCATGCCAAACTAAAGGTCGCGACCGTATAGTTACTAGAAACATCAAGAAAAATTTACGAATCCTTTTTAAAAGCGTTATGATTGACTGTTGAAAGTCTTAAACCGACGAGTTGATAAACGACTTAGTTAGTATTACTACAGTTGTTATTACTTTAAAAACGACTAAATCTTATGGCTTATAAGTTTCAATTTCGACCTTCACCATTAAATAATCTCCAACCTTACATTTTCTACCCAATTTTTTTTTTTTTCGATACCAAGTTGATCCCCTTACACCACTCTTTTCCACTTCCTATGCCTTGAAATCGTTGCCTCAAGCGAAAACACCAAGAATCGCTAAATCGCGTCAAAAACGCTACGTCGCGCGACTTTACGCTAAATTATCAAGATTCCTCACCCAAATAAACAAATCCTAAGTCCTAAGCCCGCTAAAACATTTAGATGGCTACCGAAAACTCTTACTTTGAAGATATTATCGACTCTACTAGGAAGAAGGCAATTAAAGCCCTTGACCCTCTTTTTGAAAACAACTTCGATAACGATCTTTGGAGATCAGATATTGATAAAAGCTTAACTAAAAAGCATATGGTTAACTTCATCGGTTACTATATCCTTATTTCAAATAGCGACGAAAACGATAACCGAGGTAATTGCGATTTTGAGAAATATCATAAGTTTTTTTTTTTTTTTGGAGACTGAATTATTAACATATGAAAGAGCATCCAAAAAAGGGTTGAATATAAGTAAAATGTAGAGTTGAAACGAAGAGAAATATACGTACTAAAAAAGAGCCCTAATTCAACTAATTTGGCAAAAACTATTTTCGATTTGGCCTAATTTAAGGAATTCCATTAATATCTACGCCCTTAGGTAAAAGGCGTTCAATACACTAAGGCCCAAATACAGATTGTAGGGAACCTCTACTCAATCTCCAATCAAAATAAGTCTTTTCTTACGCCTAAGAAAAAAAACCTATTAATTTATTCGGTAGCTTAGTACTTCTACGTAATAGTACGAAGTACTCCTTTAGTGACGGCAGAGAGCATGAAGAAGAAGCCGTTAATAAGGCAAAAGGAATTAACGTTAGCGTTATTCGGTTCATTAAATAAGATTTTCAAATCCTTCGAACACCTTCCTACGGCTAAGTTTCTCTTGCCCTTTAGTCCTTCTCTCAAAATCGCTATATATCTCGAAATGAAATTTCCTATAGCAGGTACGTCTATACGCATGATTCCACTACAGGTCCTACCCCAAAACTTTGGTCTTTGGTTTAGTCGATTGTTAATTACCTTTAATATTGCGATTTGAAGACTCTAAGGCTTGAATTAAAGGGAAAAACTAACAATAATTAGGACTATTATCGCAACCTTCCGTCAAAACCTGTTAAAATGGTTAAAATTAATTGTAAGCTTTTCAATGATCTCGTCATAATTTGGAAAGATATTGAAAAGAAAACATTATTTCGAATACAAAAATCTACCTCGAGTAATATTTAACAAACCAGGATAGTAAGAGATGGATAAAGATAATAATAAAGAAAAAACAAGAGGAAATACCGATGAACATCTTTAATCAAATTTTAAATAAGCTAATATAATATTAGCAAGCAATAAGGAAGGCTTATAAGTATGGAGCTACGTTTAGTGAATAGATATGTGTAGTTATTATGAGTGTTAACAAGTTTAAATTCGCTTTATAACACATAAATACTACTTGTAAAGGCTATTTTTCAACTAGTTGAAATAATCGTTTACGATAGTGATAATACGTAAGTTAAACTTGTTTATTATATAAATTTAAATTAATAACTTCCGCGAGATGGATAAATCAATCCGCGTATTAATAGATTATGTTGATCTTAAGTTTAGGCGACCCTAACGTTTCAAACCTGGTTCAAACCATTTAGATTAGAAGTTATAATTATATCAGCGTTAAGAATAGTAATATTTAAGCGGATCAATTAACAGCAAAAACCATCGTTGTAATGGTAGAAAAAGGTATTGGATTTATAGTGAGTCTGGTTATTGGTTGACAAATTAACCCCTGGCAAAATGTACTAATAAATAGGCAATATACTATATCCAATACATTATTGATTTTTGGTAAAATGACTTGGATAATATCGTATACTTCGAGGGTAAAGAAACATTGAAAAATTGAGTTACTCCTTAATAAATTGAGTAATATAAAAACTTTGTTCCTAATACAACCTAATAATTAGCTGACCATACCTTTTCATATCGTTCAAGTGGTGATGGTATTTACCTTTGCTTAAACCAAATCTTTAACCACTTATAAAACTTTAACAATTACAATCCTTATGCTAATTACATGATTTAAGGTATTATATTAAACATAGGGGCAATAAGGTACTTAATGGAAAGCCTTTTATAGTATATGATATTACGAAGGGAAAGCACCATTGTTGCGGAGATTAATCGTTAAGATTTTGGTAAGGCTAAACCTGGCTTTGGCTTATAAAAATAACTATTGTTACTAAGAATAATGATTATTTAAGTTGTTATTGAATCGATTACACTTTGTATCATGAAGTTCCTTACCCATTTTCTACTTATTTGGAAAATATGAAAAACCTTGGCGTTAACATTGAAGTTAATGATAATAAATTGGATAAAAACAAATAAAGGTTTCCCCTCGGTTTGAAATAGGAGTATATGTGGTTTTACTTTCAATATTTGGAGATAACAGTGTTAAATTTAACAGAGTTAGAAATGCGTTAATTATACCGAAGTTTTAACTATCAAGTCCTTAATAAATTGCATAAAGTCGTGACGAACGAAGGGCATAAAAATGTGAAGGACTTGGCATTTAAAGCTATGGGGAAACATTTTCATTCTTGTTAAATATATAACCAAGTATTTCGATGATTCAAGTTCATATTATAAAACGATAAAGACTTCAAATACGAGATTTTTGTTAAGTTGTTTTACTTGTATAGTAAGCTTGGTTTCTAACTTATTAACTTCGCAACTTCTTTCTACAAAGTTATGTTTTTGAAATCTTATTCGACGAATAATATATGGGAGACGTTAAAGATGTTGTGGATTGATATGTATTTGGGCTCACCCGAAATCGTTGTCTACGATACCGGTATTAACTTTGCGGCGGCGGAGTTTTCAACAGACGTTGAAATGCTAGGGATTTAGTATAAATATGTACCTATCAAAGTTTACTATAATATTAGGATAGTCGAAAGGGTATACGCGTTACTTGGTAAAACATACAATATCCTTACACTAGAGATTGGAAGCTTTACGGATTAAGAGATACGCCTTTTCATAGTGGTAAAGGGCTTGAATGATATTTTGGGCCTTGACGGTTTAATATTAACGTTGTTGGTGTTCGGAGCGTATTACCATCTGACAAGTAAATACTATCATTCGTAGGTATTCAAAAAAGAGCTATAGCTTAAGGGAAAGTATTAAAAAATTACGAAAGATATCGGCCCAGCGTTAAACTAATAATGCCCTTAATATTAGAAACGGCTTTACGACGATCGAGGCATATTTTTTGGCGGTACGGAGTAAAATCTTCGCATGGAAGAATCCAAGAAAATGACATGGATTATATAAAATTTTAAGTATCGCCAACCCTAAAATAGTTGTTAAAACTATTAATATCTCTACGACTTTTCGCATCATACAGGTCAAACCTTATATTAAGGCAACTAACAATAGCGATCCGGATTTTTAGATTAAGCGAATAATTTCATATGACCTTTCTCCTCTTATTATTTATAAGTGAAGAGAACGCTACCATCGCAGACAACCAGTCAAGAGGAGGAACTTTAAGGATGAGGAATATATACTAGGTCATACTTACAATACTGTTGAGGTAAGTAGGAAAAAAAGGACGAATAAGATTTGGTTGTGAAGTTCCGGGTATAAGGTATTATTAAGACTATTAGTAAACCTTTCTAATAAAGCGATAGGGTTGAGATGAATGGAATCCTAATTCGAGGGGCTATATAATTTGGGCTTAATATGGACTTTAACCTTGATGACCCGAATGTTACGATTTTCAGGCGAATAAATTTACCCGAAGTTAAAGGAAATATCACAAGACGGCTATATGAAAACCACGCCTCATCGCTTAAGTATACAGTAATATAGATAAGGAATGAATTATTATACAGTCGTTAACAATTTGAAAGACTAATCAAGGTTTAGCGGTCACTTTAGCAACAAGTTTGTTAGCTAAAATTAATGAGAAATTTATAGTTAATAGCCGCGATATAACGTAAGCGTATATATAGTTGGTGACCCATCAATAGTGAATAGTATTGTTAAAACTATTATAAGAATTAATTGTTACGTACCCTATGGTGATGGTAATGCGATGAATTAAATCATTGTATAGACTGGCTAAAGCAGGCGTTTATTTGTTCCATACCTATTAATCGTATTTTAAGTTACGGCTACGTATAAAGATTTCAATATACGACTCGTAATTGTTAGAGATGTAAAAGGAAAACTTCGGTTCAGTGGTTTATAAATTAACAAAACCTATTTTGCTAAAACGGCTAGCTTTATAGTATTGGAATAACAGGCGATTGAAGACTTAAAATTCTAGGATTACAAGTTAGTAGCTACTTTGTTGAATGGAAACTAACTTAACTTCAACAGGTCGTTAATCCGTATACTTGGTATTGACATTAGTTTTAATTGTCGTCAAAAGGGTTTGGGCGTTGATTTGGCTAAAATTTGCAAGTCCAACGTAGCTAAAGTTTAACAGTACTTGGAATAACGAGCTCGTAGCAATTATATCGCTACCTTACACCAACTGGAGGCCTTTTACTACCTATTGATTGCGGTATAAACACAGGATCCACCAGATGCAAACTTGAACCGATTGAATAAGAGGATAGAATGGAAGATGCGGAATTTATACTAAGGAACTAATATGGTTTCGATTAACTCGTCGAAAGCTAAGTTAATAATTTTCATAGACAATGTTTTGTGTATGATATATATATATCGTTATAAATCGATCTTCTAACTACCCTCGTCAATAAAAACAGGCAAAAGGATCAGTTTTACATGATTGAAAGCCTAATCCGTTGGATATTTATTAAATTTTAAAAGATTACCAGACAAGTACTAGAGTTAAAGGTCTACAGTATGATATTAAACTTTAACATAGGTATAGTATTGTGGGAAAGGTTTAAAGTTGCTACCAGGTAATTACAGATTACTTTTTTTCCGGTAATAATATATACCTATTCGAAAAGCCTATTCGAATGCATTTTGAAATTCAGAATCACCAGCGAAAAACGCCTAATAATCGATACAATGATATTAAGTAAAGCTTATAAAGGCATGGATATTAAAGAGTTTCGATAGATTAACGGAAAAGATAATCCTGTCAATATTATAATAAAGACGTAGTTGAAAAAGACCCTTAGAAGGTTTACGGATATCAATAGGCTAACTATACATATGAAAGACTATGTATATATGCTATCTGGCAAAGCTAAGTTACGTGTTGGAAAATAGGAATATACCAGTAAACTAAAAGATTGCTAGGGGAATAAAGCCGATGATAGTAACTTTTTTAACTAGTATGGTTAACTTAAAAGTAGCAATGAGTTAGCCAATTCACATGGGTTACGCGAAATTAATATGTGGTTTAATTTACATTTGTTAAGATGGCCAGTGGTAATAGCGGTCGCAGTGATGATAATAAGTTGGTTAACCTATGTGGGTTAAATAAAGAGGTAGAAGACTTAACCTTTATGAGTTTAAACGGCTATTAGAGGTAGTAAGCTTGTACACGAGAGTTGATAAAGTAAAGACTCGGAGCAATGGAGAGAAGAAGAGTAATCAAGGCTAATTTGGGTGCGAAAATTAATTGTAATCAACAGGTCTTAGATCAGTTAACGAGAATGTGATTTGGTGATAACTGGAAAGAACTAAAAGACCATATTAGCGTATGCGCACAAAATAAAAAAACGCCAGTATTAGAATAGTAATGATTATAGAATAGTAAACCAACTTTATTAAGAGTATTTTTTGATTTATTATCGCCAAGCAGTGCCCACTATATATCTAGTATAGTATGACCCTCGCTAATTTGAAATACAAATATATACCGGAAGGAAGGCTCACAACTGAAGTATTCCTACCTACAACAACCAACTTATTCGAAAATTCCTGTTGCTTCCAAATTTTACCGTGAAATCCGTTAAATGAACTATTGAAAGTATCTCTAATTAAATAAATACATAAGGTTTAAAACATAATCCTATACATCTACGGATGATTTTCGGGAAATGCGTTGTACGTATGTATTAAATTCCGTTGGGATCTTACAATTAACCATATTGGTTCTTAGTACGTAGTACAAACTTAGGGGTTTTACAAATATAGACCATATTCGTATAAGTTGGTCTAGTTATTACGTAAAAGAAAGGAATTCACGACTAGTTGTATCGAATAAGAATTTTAACTAAATATACTTGTAAAAAAAAGCCCGACGTTATAACCTTTATTTAGCGAATAGATAAGTACAAAAATAAAAGGAAAAGCTAAAAATTGAACCTTAAGCAAGCCTTACAATCAAGGCCTTAAAGTAACCCCATACTTTAGAGACTAGTAATATACGGGCGTAAAAACTAGAGCCTGGGCCAGGCTATATTACAAGACTATTTCAGTTCCCATTCCACGCATATTTGTATCGAGAATCTGACGGCGGTCCTAAAAGTGTAAAGGATCTTTAAACCACACATATTTTAGTTAAAAGCCCATGGCAGTAGGGAAGATAAACTTTAGAACTCGGTAAAAAACATACTTTACAACGTGGCAAAATCATGAATCGAACTATCTTTTTGCTACGGACCGTGAGCTTAAGAAGTATAAAAAGAATCATAAAAGGGGTATACTACTAAGCGGGTGGTGTGCCGTGAAAGGTTCGGTGTAAATAGCTAAAGGTATTCAAGGTAAAGTAGAAGGCCCCGTTAAGTGGGCGGGGCGCCGGTATGAATGGCGACGGCTTAAAGATAGATAGAAAAAGAAATAAATAAATGAACAAATAGGTAAATAAATAGGGTTATAAAGTACGAGCGTTTGTAATAAAGATCTTTCTTTAAAACCTTAAAGCGTAAAAGGAGTCAAACTTGTAGTGTAGTTGTAGTTATATTATAAGTACAAGTTTAGAGGCACTGTTAAGTAGGTGGCGCGCCGCTGTGAATGGCGATGGCGTAATGACAAATAAATAGATAAATAAATGAAAAAAAATAGAGCCGTTAAGTACGATAGCTTATAATAGAGGTCTTTTATAGAGCTTAAAGCGCAAAAGGAATTAAACTTGTAGTGTGAAAATTCATATCTGAAGGGCTATGCTGGCACAAGTAGCGAGTGATAGAATCGCTGGTTGTGAGGGCTGTTCTCTGGATGCACCGCTGCGCGAGCGGTGCACCGGGCCGACGACGATCTTTATAGCTAAAACGTGGTCGCCGGAAAAGATTAAAGTGGTAATAAAGCCTATTAATAATGTTGGGGAGAAATAGGATGCATGTGAAGTGATGTTGTTGAGAGCAGCTGGACCTGAAATTTTCTCTCTCTCGAAAGTGAGCACTGTTAGGGTTTACAGTGCAGGCCTCCTACCTTCTGTAACAAGGTGGTCCGCGCACCCATGCAAAGAAAGTTGATGTAAAGTCGAAGATGTTACAGTAAAATTGACTATATTAACTACAAGTTGAGTGTTTTTTTTTTGTAGGCCTACTGTATTGGTTGGTAAGGTCTAAACCTATTCACGTGAAGTAAGTAAAAGTAGAAGAGTAATCGTTAGATTGGTATAGCTGTAGTAAAAGATAGATAGATCCATAAGGAATATTCCGGAGTGCATGCTACAGATGAGAGGTTATAAACCTCTCATTCAGGCAGTGGCATTTTTGCCGTGCGCTTTGGAATAGCCAATCCAGACCACTCCATATATGATGCACTTTACATCTAGCAGGAATGCAGCCTGCAGAGTGGCACGTTATCGTGTACTCTGTAGGAGGGTACTTTGCAGTACAGTGTACTGTCACTTGGCCTATGTATACTATCTATGAGGGTATATAGTAATATCTACAGTATTGGCTGCAAATTAAGTACAGTATAGGCCCACTTTACACTAGGGCATGGGTCAAGCAATTGGCTATACAAATTAATATGCAGACTAGCTAGCGGTCTGCCAAATCTAGGATAATACATCGAACACTAGACCATACAATACTACCATTTCTTCGACCATCGAATCGATAACGTTGCAACATCTAAATCCCTACAAATAGCATTAATTAAATATGAGACACAAAAATATACTTTAGGTAACGTTACATAAAACTGATGACGTTATCTTTAGGTTATATTTAGTGATGCCAAACGTTAATTGCATTTACTATTTTTATTGTTTAACCCAGAAACATGGGTTAATAATCTGTCGCAATTTTGCCTATATTCGCTCAAACGATTCGAAACCCAGTATTTTTCGACCTTTGGAAGCGCTTCATCGCCTTCATAGTTGGCTTTATAGATGTGTTTAACATATTAACGGCTTTACCGAAATCGAGGTTTTCATAGGAAAAGTGAGTATGTTTACAACGTTGAAATTCGTTGATAGGTTTTCGTTAATAAACGTAATTATATCCTATAATATAACGTTTGACATCTCTTTTCTACCGAAGTTTCAAGGCTCATTAATTTTGGAGGTTCATAATTATATTGACCCGGAGACTGTAACACCTAGCTATAACACTAGCCGTTATCAAATTCGTAATCTTAGCGGAAAAGAAATTTACGTCCGAGGGAGGGGAAGGGTCGTGGTCTTTGAAGTAAATTTTGGCGTTAATAACTAAGATTCTTTGAAAGGTGAGAAGAGGTTGGTTAGTTACAGTAGTTAGAAATATCTGTATTGCCCTAGCTTAAGGGTTTGTTACGATAGAGCCATTATTCTTTTTACCGTTTTTGGGTGTGTTCTTTTTTATGAACCGGGATGGGGGAGACCGTTTCTTTTACAAAGAGTTTCGTTAACTATTTGACTGAATAAAATAGCCGATAACTAATCCAAATCTTCTGAATGTGTTTGCTGGAATGATGTATAAACTTATTTTGGTATCGCATTAGTGAAACCAAATAAATCTTATATCTTGAACGAAAGAATGTTTAATGATTATTATACGGGGTTTAAAAGGCGAAAGAACTGATAGGTTAATTTATTTTATGGATTGCATGACTAGGATACCTGGCCAAACATACATAGTTGTGGTGTTAACATTAGTTTCAATACCTGTTAGCGTCAAATTCGTATTTTACTTCATTATAATAAAGCTTGATAAATCATTCTTTGTGAAATTACAAAAATATTTAACTAAGTGTAAACAATAAATAGTTTAAATCATGAAATTTATGGGTTAAGTTATATACTTTTAATGTTTCTTAAAAGTCAATTGGGGCGAAATTAGATCAGGTTGTGATTTCTTTTTTATTACTCTAAGGGTATCGATATAGCCCTTTGAAAAAGAAGATAATACAATTGAGGGAACGTTTGCGAAAGCGTTATTATACTAGATTAGGTATAGAGTCACGGAAGTACCCCCCAAAATTTACAATAAAAAGGCGAAAGTCTTCTCTGTTTATAATTTTTACCTGGTATCAGGAGATGCTTTAACGGATAGCTTTTCCGAAAGAGATCCTTATAATCTATTTGAAAGTTGTTGGTTTAAATTCAAATAGCCTCACAAAGACAAATTTTAGCGAATCGCTTTAAAAGAAATGTTTAAAGCACTCTGAGATTTCAATCAAGACGCGTAAATATTATGTAGGCGCGTTTTTTGAGGCAAAGCCTTGAAAAAAGTACATTTTTAATAAATAAAAAGACGTTTTACTCTGGAGAGGCAAACAAGGGTGGGGTGTAAGGGTTGTAACTTATACCGGATGTTTATTTAGGCCGGTTACGATGGCCTAGGAAAACTCTGTTTAGCTTTTCTCTCAAAACTAAATGTATCTTTCAATTACAGAAACCGATTGAAACGAATCAATATCGGCAAAGGATTTTTTCATTAATAATTGTAATTTGAACCGTTTATTAAGTTTATTGAAAACCTTATATATAAGGTGAATATGTAGTGCTCTATATAGTTAAGCTCATGAAAAAAGATAATAAAGGTATCGAAGGCGTTTGCGTAAGCGATAAAGACGCTATCGCATATAGCGAGGTCGTTTTTTAGGCATCTTTAACCTTCTTAAGGGTCTTTACGCCGAAACTGTGGGATCGTGCGGTAAAAGGGTTCTTTTCCGTCGCGGTTGAACCAAGAGTCTAAAATTCTTACTAAATCTCTTGAAGGGTTTACGAAGAACGAACTAGGTCCTCCATAACTACACAAGTGATGCGTTAAGTCACGCTAGCTCAAACGGCCTGTGAGGTTACAACTGAAATCATTATAATTATTTTCTAGTTCATAAGGCTAAATATAAGTAGGTTGCAGCAAGAACAGTTGTAAGTGCTTGGCGAGTAGTGTCGGTAAGAGTCATTAAAAACCTTTATAACGTACTCATTATGAATTAAATAGTGTAAATTTTTTTCCAAATAAAATTATTTTGATATATGGTACAATACACTAGTTTATGAACATTATTAATTCGAGCTTTTGAAACAATGATATTTACAATTTTTTCATTATTCTAATCATCATAGAATACCTATTTCAAATCAGATGTAGTTTAGGTTGGTTATTTGGCTACTGAATTTCAACATCACTTAATAATCACAAACATAACAAAGTGTTAAGAATCAGGTTCAAACGCCTTAGAAAATATATTACATTTAGGATATTAACATTGAGTTAAATGTACACGTTAATATGCCTTAGTTTTTCTCTCTTAGTCGAAGTAATATTTATTAATATTTCATTACTAATGTTTTGTGTCATCTCATAATAAGTAAAAACAACAACTGAGAAAGGTTTCCAACGAGTATACAAAGTATTCTTTTATATACGTATTTCAAATAACTAATATTCTTGTTCAATAAACCATATTTATCTTCTGATGTTGAAAAATAACGGTTTGACACTATAACGAATTTAATATAAATAATTGATATGTGTTGCTATAATATCTAACCACAATTCCCCTATAATTGGAATAATATAAAACTAAATCTATCGATAGGCCTTTATCGCTACAAATTTGTCAATTTGAATAATAGTCGAAATAATTGGTATATTGCATTAGATTAAGTAATGTATTGCTTCTAAGTTTATTAGCCCCCTAGCTAATATTCATATTGATTTATATGGGATATTTATTTGCCCGTGTTACAAATTGAATACAGAAATCCACTGAATTTGACTTGTATTCCATACGGTTAACTTAGATTTATTATAGTTGACTTGATTGTATTAAAATTTACTGGTTTTGTAATAATGTAAACTTTTTGTTTTTTGTGCGCTCTAGTTTCATCGAGCACTAATCCAAAATAATTGCAGAACTTCATTTTATTACGGTGAGTATTACTTCAAAAATCCAGGTAAGGTTGGCGCCTATATTGAAGTTTATTTACCGTTATCCAACCTATGGCTATAGGAATCTAATTCCTTGATCCTAATACTCAAATATATATTTATAAACTTGTACGTTACTAAAATATCAACTTTTTCCAATAGGTTTGCGTAAGTTTTTTGTGTATATTAACTTGGCAGTCCTATAGTCTTTCGGAGTATTCATGTTGTCATTCGTAATATTCTGTATATGCTAGCCGATCTACTTATCTTTTGATCCGTACTGTTTGATAATACTTCATGCAGTGTAGTAGGTTAACTTTACTTACAGTAAAGTTGACTATACTGAACTGCAAGTTGAGTGTATTGTTTTGGGTGGGTTTACTGCATTGGGTGTAAGTCGAGTACGGTAGGACATACTTTATACTAAGGCACAAGCCAAGAAATTGACCATAAAAATTACAGTGCAGTCTGGCGGGCGGTCTGCCAAACCTATAATAATACATACACTATCTGACCAAGTAATACTACTATTACTTCGACTAATAGAATCTATAAAGTTGCAATGTCTAAAGCTCCACTAATACTGATTAGTACTTATTGAGTTAATCACAGATTGGCTAAGTAAAAGAAGAAGCTACTTTTCGGTTGTTACGTTTTATGTTATCGTTAGGATAGAGGAAAGATTATTACGAAGAGCCTTTACCAGTACTGCACCACTCCTTGATAGCAGGAAAACGAAAAGGACTTTTGGGTTACGTTAGGCCCCAACGAAAATTTAAAAGTAAGCGACGGTATCCTTATTTAAAAACGCCATAAAATATTTACGGATATTCTTTTAAGAAAATCATTGAGGTTGAACGTTTAAAGTCTTAAAGTTCGGAAATTCAATAACCGGCTAAGTCAGTACTACTACGGCTGCTATTACTATAAGAAAAACGACTAAGTCCCTACGCCAAATAACTACTAATAATAAACAACCTTCGACCTTACCTTTTACACCAAACATTTTCACCTACTTCACTCTTTTTCACTTTTCGTACCTTAATTTAATCGTTAAGTTCGTTGCTTTTACAACGAAAACACTAAGAATGGTTAAGTCGCGTCATGAAAGCTACGTCGCGCGACCTTGACGCTAAATCACCAAGTTTATATGCAACTTTACGTCAAAAACAACAAGCTATTACACTTCAAGCCCTTAAGTTCCTCGCCTATCAAATCTTATAAAATCTCAAACTTTAAGATAACACCTACCTAAAAACTAATAAAGGTAATTAAAGATTTTGGAACCTCTTTTATCAAACATTACGACTAAGACTTCTAAGCGTAAAATGTTGACGAAGATTTAACGGAGAGATACCTTACGGACTTCGTCGGCTACTAAATCGTCAAACATAAAGACAGTGACGATTTTGACACTTCTTTTCACAACTTTTGCGATTTCTTTAATAAATAGACTATAAACATATAAAAAGTAATCCAAAAAGGGATGAGGTTTAAGCTAAAGTCTAAAAATAAGCAGTAGGGGATTTATATCCCAGGCTAAGGTATTATAAAGCTAACGTAAAATCTTTTCCACTTACCATAATTTAAGGAATGCTCTTAAGAAGAAAGTTCCAAAAGAAAGGTTATTTCAAAACCTCAACGTCTCTATACTCGTTTTAGGGGATTTTCTCTTTACCTTTAGCTAAATTAAGCCTTTTTACACGTTAGCGATAAGGAACTTGTTAACTTGTTCGGCCGCCTAACACCCCTACATAATAGCGCAGAGTACGCTTTTAAAGGCGGCAAAATGCGTGAAGAAACAGCCGCCAACATATCCAAAAGAATCAACGTTTGCGCTTTGAACCAATTAATTAAACAAGATCATTAAATATTTTAAAACCCTTAAATTCATATTACCCCTTAGCCTTTTAATTATTAAGCGTCTTAAAAGCCTTTTTACGGTAGGTTTGCCTATACACGAAAGACAACCACGGGTCATACTACAAAACTTTAGCCTTCAGGTAAAACGACTGGCAATTACCTTTAATACCATGCCTCGAAGGCTTTTAAACTTAAATTACCAGATAACACCACCAATAAAACCTGAAATAACTATCACAACCTACCCTTAACGCTTGTTAAAATAGTGGATATTAACTATAAGCTTTTTACGAACTTCACTAATATCTAAAAAGATGTAAAAAAATACAATGGAAAGCATTACAACCTCTTCATTATAAAGATAATGCCTTTTTCAAATATTTATAAGTAAATAAAGGTTTCACCTTTTGATTTTTACTTACTATTTCCCAAAATCCTTATAAGACATATTAAGAACTACTACCTGACCTTTTAAACTCGAATTAAAACTTTTCGCGAAGTCTATAATAGCATAAAAAGCCACTTCGAACACGACGTTTGCCTTACCTAATACCATACAAATTGAGCTACTACACGATAGACTATAATGATAATTAAAATAAAAAGAGGAAACATTAATGGATATACTAAACCGGATACTTGACAAGCTGATATTATACCAATAGATAATGAGGAAAGTCTACGTTAACGAATCCACACTTTGCGAGCAGGTACAGGCAATAGTTATGGGCGTTAACGAGTTTGAATACGCCATATAACGCTCAGATGCTACCTACAAAGGCTTGTTAACCAGTTAAGTTTCTCGTTTACCACTTTAATAACGCGTATACCACATTCGATTAGTATGCACCCTGAAACCGACATTTTTCACAACGTAAATAAAAAAAACCTTGCGATAATTAATTATTTCGACCGCAAATACAACTATGGATGGCCTTAACGTTTAAGATCTAGCTTATTGACCATAAACTGGGGGCAGTAGCTCCGTGAGCGTCAATAAAGCTAAGATTTGAAAGAACCTATTAACTGTAAGCAATATCGTCGTAATAATGATAAAAGATATTGGATTTAAATAAAATTGAACTATTCGTTAACTCGATACCCCCCTCCCAAGCGAAATAACAAAAATGTATAGTAATACATATATTACCTTTTCATTTTCAAATAAGACTACTTTAACCAAATCGCAGACTTTGAAAGTGACGAGCTAATTAACGGCGATAATGCTCCCAAGCAAATTAAGTGATATAAAGATACCGCTCCTAACGCGTTCTAGTAACTAGTTGACCACTCCTTCTTATACCATTTAAGCGGTAAAAACCCTTACCTTTACACTAATCAAACTCCTAACTCTTTATACACCTTTAATATTCACGATCGTTACATAGATCATACGTTTTAGGGTATTATACTAGATATCGGGGTAACAAAGAACCTAATCGAAGACTATTTTCAATAGGTGAATTTAATTAGGAAAACCATGAAAGCCGCTGAAATTAATCGTTACGATATTAGTAAAGCATACGTTAGCTTCGGACCAAGCGAATAACGATCGTCACGAGGGATAACTGTAATTTAAATTACTATAAAAATAATTATGTTCGACATTCTTAGGTCTCCTAACCCTTTTGTTTTTTGCTTAAAGAATATAAAAACCTTTGGTGTTAAAGTTAATGTTAACATAAAAGAGTAAGTCAAAAACGGCTAAAGGTTTCCACTAACCTTTAAGTAGGAGTACCTGTAGTTTCATTTTTAACGGCCTAAAATGGTGGTCATAAACTTAACGAAGCCCAAGATACGTTGATTACACTAGCGCTTGAACCATCCAGCCATTAATAGGCTATTAAAAATCCTAAAGTCGGTAAGGCATAAAAATATAGAATACCTTGCCTTAAAAGCCATTAAAAAGATTTATTACCATTGCCAAATACATGACTAAACCACCCGTAAATTTGTGTTTATACTAGGAAAGATAAAGACTTTAACTACGAAGTATTTATTAATGTATTTGACTTGAATAATAAGCCTGTTTTTCACGTCGTTTATTCTGTTACTTTTTTTTACGGAGCTAAGTTTTTAAAGTCCTTTTCGGTAAAAGATACGTAAGAAATACTAAAAATGTTGTAGATTAATACGTACCTGGTCCCACCTAATGTCGTTGTTTATGATACCGGTATTACCTTTGCGACGGCGGAGTTTTAAAAAGATATTAAAATAATGGGTATTTAGTTTAAATAGGTGTATTTAAAGACCTATTAGAGTATTGAAAAGTTTAAAAAGGCATACGCCTTATTTCGCCGAGAGTACAATATCCTTACAATAGAAATTAAAAGCTTTACGGTCTCGGAGGCACGCCTTTAAATAGCGGTAAAAGGCCTGAACGATATTAAGGGCCCTGACTCCCTAGTGTTAACTCTGCTGGTCTTTAAAGCGTACCCAAGCCTGACGAGTGAATATCCGCCTTTAGTAAGTACTTAAAAGTGTATTACAGCCTAGGGAAAAGCTTTAAGGAAATTGCGAAGGGAATCGACACACCACCAGATTAATAATACCCTTAAAATCAGAAAGAGCTTTACAATAATCGATGTATTTGTTTTGTAGTTATAAAGTAAAGTCATCGTATAGCGGGAGCCAGGTAAAAAAAGGGACCATATAAAATCTTAAGTATAGTAAGTTCCGAAGTAGTTGTTCAAATTATTCAAGATCTTATATCTTTTCGTATTACCCAGATTAAGCCTTATAATAGGGTGACTAACGATAAGGACCCTCAAGCTAAGCGATCAAGTTAATACGAATCTCGTCCATCCGTTATCGATAAATCGATTAAACTCCGCCAATGCGGACAACTACCAAAACAGAAAAACGTTAGAAACGAGAAATATATATCGGGCCGTATTTATAATAATGTTTGGATAAACAAAAAGAAAGAAAGATAATAAAAACTTGGTATTAAAGCTTCAAGTATAAAGAATGATTAAAACCATTGGAAAACTTTTTGAAGAAAACTATAAGGTCGAAATTACCGGCCTATTAACTCGAGGGGTTGTATAATTTATTCCGATGTCTCATTTAAACCTCCAAAACCTAAATATCACGATATTTAGGTCGAAAATTACATACGATGTTAAAGACACGACTACGGGGCGGTCATATGAAAAGTTACGTCTAATTGTTTAAGTATATGGCGATAAAGGTAAAAACTAAATTCGTATGTAATCTTGAACGATTTAAAATATTAGTTATCGCTTAGTGGTAGTTGAAGAGAAGATATGCTTGATTTAACTAAAGGTAAGTTTATGTTTAATAGATGTAATATAATGCAGGTTTATAAGTAGTTAGTAACGGGTTTATAACGGGTCAGGTTATTAAGATAATTAGAAAAAAAACGTATTTTCTACCCTTTAGGGATGGTAATACGATATATGAAGCTATTATATAGACTAACTAAAACATAAGTTGATTATTTGTTAAGCTACTAATCCTACTTTAAATTACGGTTGAGCATAAGCTTTTTTATATACGATTCGTACTTATTAATAACTTAAGTTAAAAACTTTGGCTTAATAGATATACGAATTGACGATACCCTTTTTGTTGAAATAGCCGGCTTCTTAATATTAGTATAACAGGCGATTAAGGACTCTAAGTTTTGGAACTGCAAACCAGTTACGAAGTTAATGAAGGGTAATTAACTTACCTTTAATGGATCGTCAATTCGTATAATTGGTATTAATATCGGCATTGACTTTCGTTAAAAAGGCTAAGGTACTAATTTAGCGACAATCGACAAGACTAACGCAGCCAAAACCTAACAGAATCTTAAATAACATGCTCATAGTAGCTATATTACCACCCTATACCAACCAAATCAATCGTACGACCTATCTATCGCGGCATAAACATAAAATCTAATAAATGAAAACTTCAACCGGCTAAAAAAAAAACCTCAAGTAGCAAATACGAAGCTTGAACCGAGGGTTTAATATGGGTTGAATTGAACTTTCAAAAACCAAGTTAATAATATTTACAGATAGATCTTTCGCGAATAATACCGACTTAGCTTTAAAAATCGGCTTCCTAATAACTCTCTTCAACAAAAACAGGCAGGAAAACCAATTTAACATTATTTGCAACCTAATTCACTAGTCTTTTGTCAAGAATAAGAAAACCACACGAAACTTTTTAGCTTCGGAGATTTATAGTATAATAGTAGGCTTGAACGTAGGTATGACATTATAGAAAACCCTTTACCTTATTACCAGGTATCTAAAGATTCCTTTGATCCCGGTGATAATTTGTATCGACTCGAAAAGCCTTTTCGAATACTTTTCGAAGATTGGAACCACTTGCAAAAAACACCTAATAATAGACAAAAATACACTTCGTAAAGCCCTTTGAAAGAAGGGAGATTATAGAATTCCGATATATTAATGGTAAAAACAACCCTATTAATAATATAACGAAAGCGTTACCGAATAAAGCCATGGAAAGGTTTGTAAATAACAATAGGCTAACTATAGGTATTGAAGGCTACGTTCATAGGCTGTCTGGTAAGCCTAAGTTACGTAACGACGACTAAGGATATGTTGGCAAATTGAAAGACTGCTAGAGAATTATCGATTTATACCTGTTTGATTAATAATTTTGAAGTGGAGGTTGGTTTGTAAAGGCTTGTAGCGTTTGGAAAGGCCTGTAACAAACGAAATTTTGGTGGGAGTTGATAAACTCGAACATCAGAAACGTGGGGAAATTAACGGCAAACGGGGTTAATTTGTATTCAATTGAGTGTAATTCGATATGGAAGTCAATTCGAATTAACTGGGGTCTGGCCAATTGATGTGGTCGCAGTTTAGCTTGTACTGGGAGAAATTGGTCAACCACACTAACGTATGCGTATAAACTAAAAAGCCGCTAGTGTTGGAATAATACTACATGCAGTGCAGTAGGTCAACTTTACTTACAGTAAAGTTGTCTATACTGAACTGCAAGTTAAGTGTATTATTTTGTATAGGCTTACTATATTGGATATAAGTCGAGTATAGTAGGCCACACTTCATACTAGGGTACGGGCCAAGAAATTAGCTGTACTAATTACAGTGCAGACCGTCTAGAGATCTGCTAAACCTAGAATAATACATCTACCATCTGACTATGCAATACTACTGTTACTTCAACCAATCGAATCGACAACGTTGCAACGTCTAAAACCTTATCAATATGTACATTGGATTCATTACAATTTATAAACAATTGTAAGGCTGCGTTGGGAGTGGTTTGCGTTGAAATATCGGTGGGGTTGTTTTTCACGTTGATATATCCGAACGATTGAATATTTTGAAATTAATATTTCTTTTCTAATACTACTACATTTATTATGAAACTCTTTTCATTAGTCGTTCCGATTTTATAAAGGTAATTTCAAAGGCTTTAAAAGTTATTATAAATGATTATAGGTATCAAACGACGTCCTAGCTGTTTAGCGATAATATTTAATACGTTATTAGTTATTATTCCTATAGTAAATGCTTTCATTATACTATGTATTTCAGATTTTTGTAAGTTTCGTGTCATATTCTTAAATTTAACCAATATCCAGTATACGAGGTTACCGTTTACCATAAGCTGTCTATGAAACCTCTCTTCATTCACAAGTTATATAAGAAACTCAATTAAAAAAGTTAAGTTAAAGTTATCATTAAATAAATCTTATATACAAATTAACAACTTTATCGTCATTAAGTATACTAGTAACATGTTCATACATTTATTCGAGTCATCTTTTTGCCACTACATCTATTTTTTTAATCTTTCTAGGTTTTCACTTTGTTAATCTTGAAATTATGTTATAAATGTTGGAATAGCAGTGAATTTCTATATAGTCAAGTCAACTATACTGATAGTAATTTGATTTCACTGATTGCAAATTGATTGTATTGTATATGTGTTAATGGTAAGCCAACTACAGTAAATGCCCAATTTAGACTAGGGCACAGGCCAAGTAATTTACCATACAAATAAGTGAGCAGACGCGCCAGCGGTCTGCAAAATATAAAAGTAACACATCACCACTTTCAATATAATACAACAATTACTTCGACCACGATTCGGATCGCCTTCGTTGCAATAATAAGAGCTTAGCAACACTAATTAATGTTTCTTAGGTTAAGTATAGATAAGTGAGGTAACAACACAAACTACTTTGCTGCTGTTAAGCTTTGTTTAGTCAAGGTAGAGGAAATATTATTGCCACTATATGTCATATAGCTATTCATGGCAGCAAGTAGGAAAAACTGATAAATTGTGTAGTTGTTTAAGGAAGTTAATAGGTAATGACGATATCGTCATTATTGAAAATACCAAAGAAAAATCGTTGAATTAATTTGGAAAGTATTATCATTGATTGTTCAAAATCTTTCAATTTGTAAGTTATTAGAGTTTGTAAACTGCTAAGGTGCTACTACTATTTCGGGTACTACTATTATCAATTACAAATCGAAAACAACCAAGTCATAGGATCCCTTTAATTACAAATAAGTAATTTAACGGCTAACAATTTACTATTTACCCTCAGATATCATTTTCTCCCCACACAATACTTCAATTTTCGATAAAATAGCTACTGCAAAACACCAAGATTATAATTCTTGCGAACAGCTTATAAAAGGAAGAAATCAAAATCTTTGGATTCATATTCGTGAGGTGCTTTAACAACAATCTATTGCAAACAAACGTTAATGAAAAATGTATCCCCGAGCATTTAAACAACTATATCGGTTACTTTATCCTCAATTCAAACTTTACCGAAATTAATAAGGAACCTATCGCCTCCAATAACTTTCACGAATTGTTCAACGAATGAAACTTGAATATATAGAAGACGACAAACACGAACTTCCAAAAAAAGCTAATCACTGAACTTTCCAATCGAGGTATTGACCTCCTAATGAGGAAAAGAAAAAAGAGTAATCTGGAAAATATATTGTACGAATGCATAATTACTAAAGATCTTTCATGAATATATAAAGACAAGGCCAAAGGTATCATTGGAGCCAGTATCTCTTGACGCCCTTATGTGTATTCGCAAGGTCCTAATCAAGCATAAATAAATTCCTTAAACTCTTTTACTTAGGGACCCCAAAGAATGAGTTCCATTGACAACGATAAGTAATAGATTAACCTAAATATGACAAGTCTTTAAATCCACTACTTAATTAAACAAAAATATTATTAATGACCTTATTAACATTTAATGGATTATTATTAAGTTTACGGAAATCCTTAAGTTTCGCAATAGGTCTTGTTTTAACAAATTTATTAGTAATATCAGCTATAAAAAAAGAAAAGGTTTTATGCGCGAGCCTTATATGGGTACGACTACTAGATTTTTAGTTTTAAACCTTGCTGAGAGTAATTATCCCGCCCATTACATTACTTTGACCTCTTGAATTGTTCCCATGGTAAATACAGATTACGCAGTAATTACGATCATTGTTAAGATTTAGGATGAAAAGGAAAAGTAAGACGGTAAGCTGTACAATTCCCTCGATATCAAGTTTTGTTGAAGTTATTGCACAAGATATTGTGTAGACTTGTAGATTTAAGTATTCTACATTCTATGGAGGAAGAGAGGGCTTGATGTATAATCAAGTATATCCTTACCTTCTATACTAGTTAGTGCTAGTTTATACTAGTAAGTACTAGTTCCTAATATTTATAAATACTAGTGTGAGCAGCGAGCTTCCAGTTGACTAGTCCCCCATACTAATTACCGTACTAATTAATACTAGTACTTGCATTAGTAAACACTAGTGCTTTTAGTGGATGTTATCATTTTCAGCTGGGTTCTCCTCATCCTACTGAATTCCATATCCTTTGGCGTTGTGACGTGTTTAGTACTTGTGGTTGTGCTAAGTACTAACTCATTCTTCCCGACACATTCATAGGAAGCCCCCATAATTGTTAGTGCTGCCATTAGACATACATATGATACCCTAACATCGCAAAGAAATTGCTTCAAATGGCTCCCCCTATGGCAAACGCCAAAGGGGTCCGACCGACTATACGCACCCTTAACACATCTGAAGAGGCTGCCCGAGCTTCACAAAGTACTTAAGGGCCTTAGTAAAAACTGCAGACAACTAAACCGCCTCTGGCGTAAAAGGACGCTATTGTATACCAAACCCAAAGTTTTAACGCCGAGTCTCTATATAGGGCCCTCGACGTATAAGGGCATGAGTTCGAAGTCCGCGAATCCATATATAGGGTTCACGAATAGGTTAATGATTTCTTTATTATACTCTTTAATAGGCCCTGATTTATGAAGTACCATATACTAGTATTATGTATTACGGCGCACGCTATTAATTACTTCATAAGTGAGGATTAAGGGATACAAACAGAAGAGCCGGTGCCGGTGTTAAGGCTCCAGCCTTTTCTGTTTTCTCCTATGTAAAAAGTATAAATACGAAGACCTTCCTGAGGGGCTTTTCGTACGCCGTCCCCTGCTGTTTATACGATGGCTTCGATATTACCGGTCAACTTGAGAAAAAAAAAGGGTATAAAGTCCTTTGCATCCTCTATGTAGACTACGGTAATTGGCTGCGATAAAATGCTAGTTCTTTTCATATTAGAAGTAACCTCGATATATTTTAAAATATTATAAACCCCTATACGTGGATTCACTAGATATTACTTGATATACCGTATTATATTGTAAAGAACGATGAGGGAAAAAAAATCTACGGGTTATCGTTAATGTTTCTGAGGAATTAAAGAGTAACATTCAAGGGTTTTCCCTTTAATACGTACTAATTAAACGGGTAAAATTGAATCCGAATTTAATAAAATTAGTGAATAGATATATGACGCGGTATGTCATCCGTTATAACAATTTTAAAATTAAGAATGAACCTTTTCCCAAAGATATATTACCGGTTTCAGTTCATTTTTTTAAATTGTCCTCCGCTATGCTTTACCAGTTATAGTATACGTTCGTAATAAAAGGAGTCTTTCGCGTTATTCATTCCCCTCTTTCAAAATTCCATATCGAGGTCCCGGTGATTCTTAAAGACTAAATGAAATTTTGAACCGAGATTACGCTAATCGACGCCCATTTATCAGTATTTTAATAAAACATTAATACGGGTCTAATATCCCCAATCGTTTCGTTTTTACGATATATTAGGTCTTTCCGAATATTCGGTATTATCGAGTAGTTGAGGGAAATAAATAAAATTTGTCGGTTAAAATTTCATGATAAAAAGTACCTGTCATAATATATTAATACACGTTATACTTGGCCGATATCTTACTTTAACTACTTGGTCCCAGCTTAAGACTACGTACACAGGTAATATACAGCCTTTCCATAGTGTTGAAATGGTAATATAACCTTTTAATAGGTTTATAAAAATGAACCGATTACTCTTAAACTAAAATAGGGGAAATATATTCGTATTTATAAATTGAGGTTTAGAAAAATAAGTTTTTTTTTAAAAAGAAAACTCGTTACAATAAGAGAGTGGTAACAGAAGTACTAATGAAAAAAGCAATTGCCATTGAGCTTAATGAAACAAATTATCGCACAGCGAAAAAAAAGCAGAAAGGCGAAACTTTTCTACACTAATATCCGATTATACTTCGCTAAAAAGGATTCGATTCGGCTCGTATTACCTACTTGTAACATAGGCTCTAAAGGTTGCGTAGGTTTACAAAATATTACAGTTATGTTCCGTCAACCCTGTTTCCTGACTTCGTTTAACCCGGGAAAAACGGGGTTATTACCGCCTACAAAAAAGCGACCGCTCTACCCACCGTAAAATTCAATCCTTACAAGGAACTCATAACTTCGGTTACCTTAGAAAAATCTAGTCCCCGGTTAATAAGTAAATTAGTAACCGGGGCCGAAACGAGCTCATTTAGGTTAAAAGGTTTTAGGGTTATAGAAATAAATTTCAAAGTTTTAGAACATTCAGTGGCCAACACTTAATTCATCGTCACAATTGTCAGTAAAACCCCCTTTAAAGACGGTCTTTTGATGATAAATTCGGTCACATACTGATGACTTATTCTTCTTCTTTACCTCACGTCATTTACGATTAAAAAGCTGTAACTAGTTTTTTGATTTGAAATAACGAAATAATTTGTAACCTTACCTCTTTCTTATGTTTAATTAATATTAGAGTTACGAAATACTAAATACCCCTATAACGACTATGCATAGATCGATTACACATTACCTAACACTGAAACCAAATACTATGCTTACGATTATATAGGTATACGTAGGAAAAATAACAATCGTTTACGAGGACTTCCTGATAAAATATGCAAATAAAAGCTTTAATATCTTTGATGTATAGAAATCATGATATAATAAAAGAGATAACAGATAAGGCTTTACGTAAAGTTACCCGGTTTATAATATTTTTTTACTAGTTCATAATTAGGGGGGGTTTACATTTATTTCAAAGGATCGACACAAATTGCTTTTACTAACACGGTCCCAAAACCTGTTTTATATTCGCGGGTAAAAAACACCCCTTACCGTTATTTAAATATGCTACAATTCCGAGAAATATCCTAAATAACTATAAATTAACGGTATCGATAGAATGAATGTATACCGGGATCAATATACTAACGACGTAGTAAAAAAATTAATATCTGGCTACCCGACTTATAAAATATTATGAACGAGAATTTCAACTTAATGTATAGACGTGTGATATCAATTTTTATAACGCTTAAAGGAGTCGCGCCTTAAACGAATATGTCTACATGATGGGTATGTACTTTAACGGATAAGTAAAAGTCTTCATATACCGGCTCAATTACATTTTAAACCTTATCTTTATTAAAATTTATTGGGTTTCAATAATGATACGACTTAACCTTGATGACGGATCGGAATAAAGGTATTACTCATAATCTTAGCAGTACGTGAATACTATATACTATTTATCACACGTATTAAGATACTGGAAACTAACCTTTGTAGGTTTAAAAACCTAATTATTATGGGTATAACGTTCTTACCAAACGTTAAGGAAATCGAGAACATTACTACTATATACGAGTAGAAAACGGCCTTTATACAGATTCATGATAATACCTTACACAAGATTAAGCGGCTTATCATAATATACTTATAGATTATAAATAGTAAACCCTTTAACTAGACCGGCCTCGCCAATATATAAGGAAAGCGAACGCGGCACAACCATGCGATAAAAGGTTTATTGAACGTCGAAACTTCTTCGTTAAAGTGTAACTGATACGAACCGGTATTTGGAAGAATGAGCTCAATAAATCTACCTCCCTAACGAAGGTATACGGAATTATTAACTGGTACAAATCCCTCTTACCGCTTCAAATCTTATTACTAAAAATGAACGGTTGATTTATCTTTAACGTCTTTCAATAAACCCGGGTTTTATGAAACTATATATTTACCAAGTTAGTTTTTATTAGTAATATTTTCAATGACTTTTTGTATGCCTAGGTTGAATCCGAGTACATTATATCTCAGGGATCTGATATTTTCAGCAAAAGAATACGCCGTAATATAATTAGCGTCCGCAATACCTAAACAAGGCCGGACAACATTATTATACGTTTACTTAAGGCGTGCGAAGGTTGAATAATACGGCCTCTTCGTATATTTTACAACAATTATCTATGTTTATAGGTTTGTCCACAGGTATAACAGTAATATAAGGTTTCTATAATACTGAATTTAAGTGACCGAAACCTATTTAACCTATAGTTATAAAGGCTTATTGTACTAGTACCAGTATGTTTTAATATATTGAAACGCGTTATAACCTGGATAATATTCTAGTCTCTTATTTTCTTCTTAGGTTTTATCAGCCTTGAGAATAAGGGTGGAACTTCAAAGTGGTTTACCTCCAACTTGATTACTTTTTGTACATATGATCTTAAGTCCGCTTTTGCCAAAGGTAAAGTTACATTAATTTTTGTCATGTAACGTGTAAAACGGTTTTAACGACATGTTTTATAACAGCCCGATTATTTTTTTTAAAAAAGGCGTGTAACGTTTTGACGAAACTTACTTACATGTGTAAAAGGTTTTCTAATTAGTAGGGTATTAAAAATACTATATTAAACGGCGATTATAGGATTTTCAAAGTTCAATTACAAAGCCTTATGAGAATCCGCCCTTTTCTCGAATTTTTTATATAATTTATATATTATACCTTGTTAGGTTTTACCTAGGTCGTATATTTATATACGCCGACAACATCTGTTTTAAAGAATTCAAACTCTTGAAAGCAAAACGTAAAAGGATTTCAAGCTAACTTAAAAGAGGTTGATTAATAAGCGAATGAAAAAAAAACTCTTATTTGTATCGGAAAAGTCTGAATTATAATATATTACTAGTCGGTTAAGACATTTGAACCTTATAAAATGGGGTATCAGATACTTTGATACCGATTGAAGAACGGTTTAACTGTTAATAAACCTATCTCCAAATACCAGGTTTCCTAATATACGATAACTGAGGGTTTGGTTCGATAAAACCTTACCAACAAAAATAAACGTTAGGGAACGCGTGAGGAAGGCGTTAAGGGTTACTCGATATTACAAAACAAAATTAGGTATTAAATACAGGTTTTCGTTATATCTTTTACAAACCATTGTTGTTACGACGGTAGTACTTATATTTACGTATTACATCGATAATTAATACTACGGGAATAGGTAAAAGGGTCTCAATAATTAGATTACGTTTTTTAATCAATACGGTATGTGTAATTACCCCATTATATGGGACATTACCTAACGTCGTCGTTTCAAAAACTTTAAACTACATTTAAATAAGGTCACCTTTAAACAATAACTTTTTCGTTTCGTTTATTGTTTTAAAATCCTTAATATTAGGCACCCTTTTATATTATGAATTACGAAGGCGGCTGCCGGCTTACAACTCATGGCTACGTTTTAAATCCCATTTATTCTTCTAGGTTATACGCAGGTGGACCCCTACACCATAAAGAGCCCCGGTATTGGAATAGTACTACATGAAGTGCAGTAGGTTAACTTTACTTACAGTAAAGTTGACTATACTGAACTTCAAGTTGAGTGTATTGCTTTGTATAAACGTACCACATTAGTTGTAAGTCGAGTGCAGTACGCTGCACTTCATACTAAGGTACGAGCCAAGCAATTGGCCATATAAATTACAGTGCAAACCAGCTAGCGGTCTGCCATACCTAAAACAATACATCTACCATCTGACCATATGATACTACTGTTACTTCGAACAATCGAATCGACAACGTTGAAACGTCTAAGGCCTATTCGAATCTATAACGTGGAAACGATCTAAGGCCCTATCAACACTCTAGCTTAATAACCAGTTATAGCTAACAAAAACGAATTATAATATCTTTACTGACCTCGATGATACTTTCCGTGCACTTCGACGCTTCCTAACGGGTATTCCTTAACCCCAGCTTTTCATTATTAATAAGGAATATCTCAATCTCCTACGATTGATATTATTAGCTCCGCGATATTTAATTCAATTTTTGGACTGCTTTATAAACGGGTTTATAAACGAAAATGTTACCATAACATTCAAAATAGAGAATTTTAACTTGTAGAGGAACTATATTTCAGTATTAACCGATAACTTCAAAAATATTCAACTTTTAAAGATACGTTGGTTGTATATATATATAAAATTTACAGTAATACTTTTATATTAATGAAAGGTTTCTGTCGGTAAGGTTTTCTTTATTCATGTGAATTTAAAAGAGTATAATAGTAATTAGAAAGATTGGTATTGTAGTAGTAAAAGATAAAGAAGTCCAGAAAAAGTATTCAGAGTGTGCATAATCCACGAATAGGAGGTTAAAAACCTCCCATCTATGCAGTGTCACTTTGCCATACACTTTGAAACGCCCCTTCTAGACCGCGTCACGCATGATATACTTTGCAAGAGTGCAGCCTATAGCGTAACACGTTATCATACATCCTGTAGGAGTGAATTTTATAGTATAGTATACTTCTACTTGACTTAAATGTACTAACTAGAAGGATATATAATAATATCCACATAGAATTTTTTTTCTTCTTTTTTGTACGTTTTATATTCATAATCCAGTAGTGATTATATATTTGTAACAATTTCGTATTCACTATTTTGTAATGATAGTATAATTTTGATTAGTCCGTATTCGTGGTTTTGTAATAATAATATAATTATAATATAAATTATAAAGGTTGAAATTAGTAATTTTTGTAAGAAGAGTATAATTATAATACCCAATATAAAGGTTCGAATTATTAATTTTTAGCCGCGGTAGTTATTTTAATAAGGGCTCAATTGGTATCATTAATCGGTAGCAATATAATTATTAATAGCGTTTATTATTATTTACGATAAGGGTGTAGTTCCGCGGGTACTATACAGGTAATTTCATCGGAGTAATTACGTTGTTACGTATTTGAGATTGTTATAAAAAAATATATTATTATCGATGTATCTACAACCTCTTTTCTCTCTCTTTTAACAACGCGTATTTAAAGCTAATATAAGTCCCTATTTTTATTAATCCCAATTCCCTATTTTAATTAACCATTCGAAACCGCTCCAATAAATAGGTTATTTAACTAATCTCTATATATTAACCTTACTGTTAAGTAAATGGCGCGTAATAATATGACTATAAGGCGCCGTTCGGCTCATAAACGCCGATGCGCCGTTGCCGCTGCTATTATAACCGCCGCTATCGCCAATAACCCCTTTTTCTTCGATACTATCTCCTTTATCGCTACCTCTCCTCCAGCATCACCACCCGTCGTCGCCGGCCCCTCCGCTACCACCCTTTTTTCTACTCTCTTACTCTTCCCCTTCCCCTTCAGCTTTTAAGGGAGGAATAGAAAGCTCTCAAGGTTATAAACCTTATTTTCCCCCTGTAAGTAAAAACCCCTTTTCCAATAGGGACCCTCTTACGCTGTAAACGTAACTTAATGGAGTTATGTCACGTTTTGTATTTATTAAATTCACCCGTTCATTTACCTTTAATGTATCTTTAGACGTAGAAGTAGGGCTGGACCTCTTTCGCCGCCTCAAGTTACGTTTCGTCAAAGTGCATCGCAAGGCCCTTTTAACGCGTAAGGCGTTAAATCGACGTACCTGGGCACATAGCCTAAGGATGCTAATAGATACGCTTTACGTGCCGTATATAGCATCCGCGGTCGCAGGTAAGTCTATTAACGATTACTATGAAAGCGGGGGTCATTCGATCTGCTATTACTATTAAGAACGGATTAATAGCAGATACAGTCCTGTTTCGTTAGTTATGGGGCCGTATGTTAAAGCTGTGTTACGTTTCTACCGGCTTTATAATAAATTCCAATAACTTTCCAAAATCTCCTTTACTAAAACTGTAATGATCAAAGCGCTTTTAAAAACAACCACTTTCGAAAATAACTACAATAAATCGATACTCATTCATAATAGGCGCTAACTAGCGGATTGAAAAGTCGGTAGCCGCTATTACCACCTAAAATCAGAGCCTACATATATTACCTAGGCGAGTTTTACGATATTATTTCGCATCATCGTAAGGAAAGCGAAAAAAACCCCGCGCTTTTAACCAAGGGTATGCGGCCTAAGTAGCGGAGCTATCTTCTTATTGACGTCGATAGCTACGTCGATAGCGATAATAGCGTTGACTTTGATACAAAGGGGGAGGGCGGTAGAGAAGATGGTAAGGACGCGACAGTGTCGCGTTTTACCTCTTTTTTTAGCAGTGAATAGCTATCCTTTCCAGTAGGGTCGGCGCGCCCAGCCATAATGTAATACGCTGTATAGTAATATTATTATTTTTTAAAAAAATAATTATAACGCAAATAACAAATGTAAAAAGTAAGGTAGGTTTAAAATGTATTAGAAAAAGTGATAATCTATTAAAATTGGTGTAAAATAGTAGATTTGTCGGTAAGATCTCTATCTATTTCAAATGAAGTAAGAAGAGTAGAAGAGTAATTATAAGATTGGTATTATTGTAGTAAAATATAGATATATTAGAAGAAGCATTTCAGAGAGTGCATGCTACGGATGGGAGGTTATAAACCTTGAATCCGGGAAGTGGCCCCTTTTCCGTACGTTCTAGAATACCCATTCTAGACCGCTCCACGTTTAATGTATTTTGCGTCTTGCAAGAGTATAGCCTGCAGCGTAACAACTTATTATACACTTTGCAGGAGTGCACCTTGGAATACAATACACTTTTACTTGGCCTATATATACTAGATATAAGGGTATATAGTAATATCCACACAGGTAATCTTTTCTTTTTTTCTTTATATACTGCATCCGTAGCTGCGGGTAAGTCTGTTAGCGATTGCTATAAAAACGGGAGTCGTTCGGCTTATTACTACCATTACGAACGGATTAGTAGTGGATACACCCTCGTTTCGTTAATCCTAAGGACGTAAGCCGAAGTCATATGACGCGACCGCCGGCTTTATGGTAAGTTTTAACCGTTTCCAAAAATTTCCTTCGTTCGAAAAATAATATCCGAAGCATTTTACAAAAACAGTCGTGGTTACGAATAACCAAAAGAAATCAATGTTAATTAATAGTAGGCGATAATAGACAAATAAAAAATTCAGAAGCTGCTATCGTTGCCTGAAAACGGGGCTTACGTATATATTACGTAGGCAAGTTTAATAACGTTTTTACTAGTTATCGTAAATATAGTTGAAACCCTTTTAGGCATTTACCTAAAGGTATACAACATAAGACGTAGAGCCACATTCTTATTAACGTTAATGCCATCATTAATGGTAATAATGATAGCGCCAATATGAAGGGGGAGGTCGGTGAGAAGGATAGTAGGAACGCGATAACGTCACCTTTTCCTTTTCCTTTGAGTAGTAACTAGCTGATCCTTACGGCCGGGCCGGCGCGCCCGCCCAAATTAATGATATTGCTTTCCTTAAAAATAATCATTAATAAATGATAAATTTAATTTAAAGTATATACAACAAAACGAGGTAATATGCCAAAATCAGAACGATATTATAAATTGAAATAGAGAAGGACAAGTAGTAAAATATCTAGTATATCCTAGATACGTAAAATCAATGGCGAAAGTAGATTAGAAGCGGTATGAAATCATATATTCGAACCGAAAAGAGCGAATAGTAAAGAAAATAATTGATTCAAAAGGAACAAATCGAAATGTGATGATATTCTAGAAGCGGCGCGAAATGGTAAATCCGAATAGAGGAAGAAAAAGAATGGAAAATTCAATAATGTCAAGGTATATAAAATAAATAGTAACAAAATATTAGGAGCGGCGCGAAATAGTAGGGTAAAATAAAGGTATAAATTAGGGAATGGCGTATATAGTAAATTTCCAATCGCTTTCAATCGGTGTAAGCCTTGTAATAGCTTATTGGGGTCGTAAAAACTTTTTAGTTACCTCTATAAACAGTATACTTGTCGGTATTAGTGTTTTTAATATTTTGTTTGGGGTAGCCTTAATTATTATATTTATTGAGTTGGATTTTTAATCGATCTATTTTTTTCCCTTGATTTCCCAGCGTTTATATAACTAGTTTAATGTTATATTATCGATTATTAAATTTCTTTCGTTCGTAATGACTAATTTAACCAAATATTCATAAAACGAAAAAAAGTTGGTGTATATAACGAGAGGGATAAGACGTAAGTTATGGTTGGAAATAATTATCCGAATCGTTATTGCCATGGTAATAACCTGATCGAAACTTTTGATTATTTTAAATAGATTTCGAATCTAAAATTCTTTTCATAACCCTTTTGCACTTGGTAAAGCTTTAATAGATAATATTTTTATAAAGCGTAAAACTGGTTCAGGCTAGTATTTCGTTACCGAGGATTAGGACGAAGTTTGTTTACGAATTACAGTTATTATTATTAGCGAAGGACCTATGAGGAAAAATGTTGAAATAGGAGTCAAGTACAGTATAGTTAAGTTAACTTTACTGAAATTAAAGTTGATTATGCGTACTTCAAATTAACCGTAGTTTGTGGGACTACACTTTAAGTGCAATATAGTAGGTGTCTACTTGAAAGTGGGGTACAGGCCAAAGCATTTGGCCATATAAATTAGTTCGCAGACCGGCTAACACTCTGCTCAACTCAAAACTCACAACTAAATCAACAATATTAGCGCAGCACCAGTTACTTCGACTATAGTAATTCGTATCGACTATGTTATAAAGTTAAAGGCTTACCAATGATGATTAGTGATTATTAAGTTAAGCACAGATTGGCTAAGTAAAAGAAGAAGTTATTTTCCGGTTATTAAGCTTTATGCTACGTCTAGGGTAAAAACAAGATTTTTACGAAGAGTTTTTATTGATACGTCTGTTTTAACAGAAGTATGTAGAAAAGATTTTTAGTATACGTAGGTTTTAACGGCAGTTTAGAAGTAGAGACGGTATCCTTACTAAAAACACTAATAAATATTTATTAATCCTTTTTAAAGACGTTGAGATTAACTATTAAAAGTCTTAAAGTTCAGCAAATTAGCAAACGGCTAAGTTAGTACTATTATAGGTGTTACAACTATAAGAAAAACGATGAAGTCTCCACGCCAAATAACCTATAATAATAACGACCTTCAACTTTACCCCCTATACCAAACTTTTTCCCTTTCTTTACTTTTTTAATTTTCACAGCCCAATTCAATCTTCAAGCTCTCTACTTTAAGCGAAAATACCAAGGATCGCCAAGTCACGCCAAGAAAGCAACGTCGAGCGACCTTACGACAAATCACCAAGTCACTAAGTCGCTAAGTTTCCACACGATTTTACACCAAGTCCCTACGCCTAAAGATTACTAAGTCCCTCGCTCTATACATTCTAAACGTCCTCCACAAGTCCAACCATCAACATAGCTTCAAGTTATGTATTTATAAAAGAGATTAAAGCCCTCTGATTAGTATTTACCAAGTATTACAACTACGACCTTTAAGGAAACGACGTTAATAAAAAATGAATCGAAAAATATTTAACCAATTTCGGCTGCTACTTTATTTTGGAACAAGTCAGCGACGAAGACCCTAACGACGTGTTTCTTAAAGTCCGTAAATCATATGAAAACTATACAATTAATATGAAGAAAACAACCTAAAATACCATCAAATCCAAACTAAGGACTAAACTTAAATATCAAGGGATCTACATGCTAAAAGGAAACGTTATTAGGCTGGAGAAAATACTCTTCAAGTTAGCCCAGCTTAAAGAATACTTATAGGACATACAGCTTAAAAAAAAAGGTGTTAAGGAACTTTAACGCCCCTATATACGTTTTGGGGCACCTTCTTTTTACACTTAGCTAAGTTAGACGTTTTTACGTGCTTGCGATAAAAAACACGTTAACTTAATTGGTAGTTTAACACCTCTACGTTATAGCATAGAGTACGCCCTTTATGGCGGCCGAACGCGTTAATTAAGGGTTGCTAACGCAGCAAAAGGTTTTAATATTAGCGTTTTAAATCAATCAATTAATTAGGAACCTCGACGGACCCCTTAACACTAAGAGAATTTTCTCCGAATTCTCTGTAACGGAAATACTTAAACCAACTTCCCTTAAGCCATTTGACACGTCTAATTTTAGCCACTAAATGAAAGGAAAACAGTTTTTACGCGCGAGTCTACTAAGGGTACGAATACTGGCTTTTTCACTTTAAACTTAATTAAAAGTAACTATTCTGATTACAAATACTAATAACATTTGTCTTTGCTCTAGTCCAAAGATATAAGAGGTCTTTATAACTAATATATTATCCTTTCCCCTTAACGTGTTTCTATGGTAAATATGAATTATACAGCAATTACTACGTTCGTTAAAATCTGAAGAGGAAAGAAAACGGATAGCGGTAAGCCGTATAACCTCTTCGACGTTAAATTAAGTCTATTCTTTAATATTTTCCGTTTGATATAGGTTAAATTGCTTGATTTTTACACGTTGTTTCCCAGTATTCTTTCCGGTTAAGCTGAGGATTACTACCTTCAGTACTTTACGAATTATTTATCTTTTCGAGAAATTTAAGATGGTTTAAAAGATTATTTAGAATACTATATTAATCTGGCTAAATACTTCACCGACTGGAATATTATTAAATGAGTTTCTATCCTGAATTACAAACAAAAGTCGGAAAGTAAAATGGACCTCCTTAATTAGATGCTCAATAGGCTAATAATTTCTAATAAGTAATGGGGAATGTAGAAGCTGGCGAAAACACCTTTTGCCAGCAGGTTCGGCAAGCAAGTAAGGGTTAAAAAGAGTTTAAATACGCTTTTTAATATCCTAATTCCATTTACAAAGGATTGTTTAGCCAATCAAGTTCCTCGTTGGCAACTATAACTACTCGAATCTTAGGCTCGACTGGTATATACCCTTAGGCTTCGAAATTCTGTAATAAGGAAAAAAACCCTCCCTATTCTTATTATATTAATCGATGGTACGAAAGGCTAGGCTGGTACGGTTAACGATAGGTCTGGACCTCTTCTTACGAAGAAGGTTATTCCTTTTCCTCAAGGTCTTTAAACCATCCAAAAAAGTTTATATTAAACGTTGAAATATGTTAGATTGACGGTAATTAAGGTTAATGGTTAACACGTTATACTGCTACTAAGTGTAAATCAATACAGGTAATATATTATACGTAATTCTCCTTTACCTATAATCAAGACCATATCGAGTAATATACATAGTTTAAACGAAGTAAAAACAAAAAGTAGGCAAACAAGCTAAAGGCTATCGGTCAACACTAAAATACCGACGATATCCTGGAAGTAACGCAATAACTATCCGACTACATTTTCTTATACCGCCTTATAAGTAAAGACCTTTACCGTCGACATGATGATGAACACCCTAGCCCTATATATCTCTTTCCTATTTGAAACCGTTACGCGGAATAAGTCTTTTGAGGGATTATTCCGGATACGGGGGCGGTATAGTACTTAATGAAAGGTTATTCTCAATATATAGAATTACAAATAGATACTAATATTGCTACGAAACTTGATTACGTGGATGCTAATAAGGCCAAGGTTGGCTTTAACGTTGGGGAAAAAATATCTTCACTAAGATTAACGACAGTAAAGACTGTTATTAGCCCTATTATTTTTCACATTTTGGAATCTCCTACCCCCTTCCTCTTTTACCTAAAGGATAAAAAGAACTTCTGCGTTAATATTAACGTTTAAATTAACAAACTCATATAATTTAAAGCCGACAAAAGGTTTTCATTTAGCCTTAAATAAAGCGTTGTTGGTTTTATTTTTAAGGGCTAAAGATAATAATGTTAAACCTTACGAAGGCGGAAATTTCGTTAATCAAATCGTAGGTTTAACTACCTAATAACTAACAGGCTTTATAAGATCTTAAAAAAAACTAGCTATAAAGATGTTTTTATGACCCAAGTACGTTGGCGGGTCAGGAAACAGGCCAGCATGCAGCTGAGCTACCGAGAACCTGAAGTCCAACACATCAGGCGGGGAACATCTCTTTGTCAGCACTAGACTAGGCAATCCTCCAGGGTTAGGGTTATCTAGATCATAAGTGCTTACTGAGCCTCAGTGAGCACCGATGAGTCTCAGTGAGCAGCAGTGAGCCAGTACTGAAGATGGTATGAATGCTATAGGATATAAGGACACGGTCAGCACTACATAGATAGTATTTCCTTCATAGCTCTTCAGTTGTCAATCTAAGTATTCAGTTTACACACTTGAATAGTCTAACAGCTAGTGATCATTCTACAGCACGAACAAACATCTTCTTGATATTGCACCTTTGTTACCTCTGCTACCTTACTGCTAAAATAAACCCCCTGACACCTTCTATTTACTCGCGGGTATTTAGTGTGATCATTACAGATGTGGATTTCCTATTGTTGAAAGCAGTCGAACAGCTTTTTTATTACTGTTAAGTACACTTTTAAGTCCTTTCAAAATTTGAATTCACTTTAAAAAAAATAAGATTTTAACTCGAAAGTAAACGTAAATGTGTTTTACCTGGATAGTAAACCAGTATTACACGTTATGGATTTCGCCACAGCTTTTTACGGCGCCAAATTCCTTACAATCATTACGGTAAAAGAATCATAAGAGGCATTACGCACTTCGCAAATTAATACGTGCTTAGAATTACCGGACGTACTAGTTCACGATATCGACATCAATTTTATTACAATAAAAATTTTAATTAATACAAAGTTAATGTTAATTTACTATAAACAAATCTCCATTAAAATTGACTATGGTATTAGCAAGGTCGAAAGGGTATTCACCCTTTTATCAAAAGCCTACGATAATCATATACTAGAAATCAGAAGCTTTATAAGTTAAAAATCCCGATTTAAAATAGTAGTAAAAAGTTTTAATAATGCGATTAACCTTAACGAACTTATACTGACTTTACTGGAATTTCTGGCTTATCCACGTATAATAGCTGAGTCGCTACCCTTATTAAGTACCTAGAGATGTATTATAATATATAATAAAGCCTTAAAAGAATAAAAGAAGGAATCGGCACGTCGCTAAGTTAATAATGTATTAAATACTAGGAACAAAACTTTAATAATAGACGTGATTCTACTCCCCCTTTAATGTAATGTCTTTAAGTAGCGCAAGCCATGTAAATGAGATGAGCTATATAAGATTTAAATATTACTAACTGAAAAGTGATAGTTAAAACTAATAATCGACTTGTAACTTTCCGAGATATAGAGGTTAAGCCGTATTGAAGACCCCTTGGGCCCCTAAAGTTTGATAAAGATCTTGATATAGATAACCTACGAGCCTAAAGAATAAGATAATATAAAATTTTGAAGCCGATTATTAATGAGTTAATGAAATGCTGGCGACGTGAACAACTACCTAAAAAGAGGATACACATTAAAGAGGAGGACTGTGATAGGGATTATAGGCCTGGTAAAGCCAATATAACAGTATAAATATCTTTAAAAAATAATTTTCCGAAAATGTTAACCTTAAAGTGCGTACCAAAGGCATTTTGATACACTAGCCAAGTTCTTTAAGGAAAGTAACTATACGAAAATTAATGACTTTTTATCACGAGGGGTTATATAATTTATACCGTTAACGCAATTTAAGAGCTAAAACATTACTATTTTGAAGTAGAAAATGATTTACAATGTTAAAGGTAAAACCATAGATCGTCTATACGAAAAGTTACGACTAATCGTTTAAAGATATAGTAATAAAGGTTAGAATTAGATTGTTACCTAATCACCTATACTCTAAAAGATAAGTTAACGTTTAATCGTTGTCATTATTATTAACTTGACTGCAGGCGCAAAAGGATAATTTAGACTTAATTTCCAGGATATTACGTAAGCGTAAACGTAATTTGCCACCGATTTTTAGCGGATTTTACTATTAGATATACTAAAAATTTCAAGGGACAAGATTCCAGCTGGTACGATAATGTTTTGTATTAAGCCTTTATACGGATTAGCTAAAGAAAGCGTCAATTATTTTTCAACGTAATAAACAAATTTTTAAAATAAGCTCGGTATAAAAACTTTAACCTTTAATACATGCCTATTAATTATCAAGGTTAAAGACTTAGGTATCGTAAGCATATAAATAAACGATACCTTTTCCTTCAGCTATATTAGGTTTATAACGGCAAAATAGCGTGTTATAGAAAGGTTAGGCCTTTAAAAGTGTAAGTCAATCGAAATATTAATCGAAGGAATATAACTTAACTCTAACGGATCATCGCTTAGTATTTATAATATTCAAGTTAAAAACGATATTTATATTAACTTACGTTAAAAGGGGTAAGTCACAAACTTTCAGATTATCTAGAAGACCAACGAGGTAAAATTATAAAGGTATTTGGAGTAAAGAGCTCGTATAACTTACAGTGTCACGTTATATTAACCGAAAGTATCGTACCACCTTTCCATTACAATATAGGAGTAAAACCCATAGGACGAAAACTATAATAAGTTGAACAAGCTGATTCAATACTGAATGGACCTCGTGAAAAGAGAAATTGATATAATCTTTATAAATTTAATAAAGGCGATGTTAATAATCTTTACAAAGGAGTTGTTTGCCAATAATATTAACCTTATTTCGTAAATCGGCTTTTTAATAATACTCGTTAACGAGAAGAAGTTTAAAAGGCAATTTACAATTGTCGGAAACCTTATATATTAGATATATGTTAAGTGTAAACGCGTAACCTAGAGTATACTAACGTCGAAAGTTTATGGTATCATAGTAGGCTTTAATATCGATATAGTATCTAACAGTATATTAAGGGTTATCACCCAATAATTGAGACTGCTATCGATACCTGTAATAGTGTATACTAACTTCCGAAGCATTTACGGATACCTATTAAAGCTGGGGACGACTAATGAAAAACGTTTAATAATACACGTAATAGTTTTGAAAAAGGTATATAAGCTCGGGAAATCGATGAATTCCGGTGGATTAATAGGAAAGATAACCTTACGGATACCATAACTAAATCTACCCCTAATAACACCTTAAAAAGTTTATCGATAACAATATGCTAACTATATGAATTAAGGAATACGTATATTACCTGGTATGTAACGTGAAGGAATAATGTTACCCTGGTAAATTGAAGGACTATTAGGGTAATGGTGGTAATAACTGTAGTTTAAACTATTGGTAAAAGGTACGTAAGTGGTAATTCACCTAATTTACGCAAGTCTGTAGCGAAAAATCTATATAAGGGGATTAAGGAACGAAGGTTTCAGAAGGGTGGAGTAAAAGAGCCACAAGGGGCTATAATCAAGGCTGATTTCAGTACAGATTAATCGGATTTAACAAGGGTCTAGTTTATGAATTGATAAGGGATTTTAAAGGTTGCTACCAACTAATGGTAGGGCACGCTGTTATACAGGCATAAAACAAAAAGCCACCAGTGTTGGAATAACAATTAAGTGCAGTATAGCTAAGTTAACTTTACTACAAGTAAAGTTAATTGTACGAACTGAAAAATGACTGTAGTTTGTAAAACTGCACTGAAATTGCAGTTTAGTAGGTACCTATTTCACAGTGGGGTATAGGCCAAAGCGTTTGACCATACAAATTAGTATGGAGACCGGATCGCGGTTTGCCAAACTTAAAACTTTCACCTAAATTAACAATATCAATGCAACACTAGTTACTACAACCATAGTAATTCGAATCGACTACGTTACAAAGATTAAGGCCTACCAATATAAACTAAAAAACTTTTGAATATGTTCATCTAGTAGAATAAATTGTAAACTATACTTTGGATTATATATTTACTATTCAAGGCGTTTGTTAAATGCTTTGTATATATCTTTTCACGGGGCGGTTTAGGACTATGCAGCGACCAAAAGGTTAAATTCCAACTTTAATTAGGTTACTGAGACAATATAAACGTTACGTATGCGTTAGCATTTGTACTTGTCGGCCTGATTTACGTTATTTAAAACTATAAGAGTAACTTTATCTAACTGCCCTTTTTACGTAAAGCTTAAAACGCCGTTCCAGAGAGCAATGGTAGCGTTATTAAAATCGATTATGTTATTTTCTGTTAAGCAAGTTTGAGTTTTTGCTTTTAAGCTGGTTTTAAAAAGTTTACTCTTTTTAAATACGGAAAACTATGCTTTTTATAACGTTAGTATATTATCCATCTGTATACGTTTAGTGTAAAGCCCTTAAAACGGGCCGTTTACACTAAAAGACACGGGTCGAAAGTCTAATTAGTTATTCCGAGCCATTTTTATAATGCCTTTAATAAATATTCTACTAGTAAATACCTATTTTGATTAAACCTTAAAGTGGTTTTATAATAAGTAAAATAGTTTTAGATAAGTGTTTTTTTTAATCTTTGGGTATATCTGCATATATACGTCGTTTAAGCTGCTCTTTAAACTATTTATATACTTATGTTATATTATGAAGTTCGATATGTAAGTTATATCGTATGTTAAGGGAAGTTGCGAACGTAAGAATTAAGCGGTATTTAACTTGATGTAAGCTAAGTAATAAGGTTATGATATCCTTTTTTATCGTCGTTATAACCTTTAATAATTAGGCTGGTCTTTTCCTAAAGTTTTCCGGTTTTATCTTTAAATTCGTTAATTATTCACATGGGAAAAATGCTATGGGTGTCGTAAATAGTTCATTCGATCGTTTAAAGCGAAATACGTTTTGGTTAATTAAAGCAGAAATTTCTATTTAGATGAATTATTTGAACGGGGTACCCGGGGTACTAATAATACTATCGTAGTAGAGTTTCAGGTTAAGCTTACGGTTTTCCATTTCCCTTTAAGTGATAAAAAAGCCTACAAAAAAGGGTCCGTAGCGTTTTTTGGTTTTCGAGTAAAAGGGGCGGCTCTAGCAGCGAAGTGTTAGAAAGGTTAGTATAAGGGGACCGCTTTCATCTAGTAAAATTGAGTCGAAAGTATAATTATAGGAGTGGGCTGTAACTAGAAACGGGTTGGATTCGTCGTTTTAAAAGGTGTCTCGTTAGCGGTTTTATTTGAATTACGGTTTCAGGCCGCTTCTTCTCATCCATTTCCTGTAGTTTCGTACTATTATAAGGCGAAACGAACTTGTACCTTTTGGCAAATTAATGAGCATATTATAGCCTCTAAACCCATTGATTTTCCAAATAAGGAACTTAAATTTCAACGATAGGTCCAAAACGCCAATTTAGCGTGGGTTATTTCTTATGGCTAACGCTTTAGATACCTCGTTTTTAGCCCGTAAAAACCGTAATAATGCCATGGCCTTCTTCACAATATTCGCCCTTTACATCGTGGGTAGTCATGGTACAGAGTTTGTATAGATCCTTAGGTAAACACTAAAAATAAGAAGTGTAAAGATAAGCCTATTTGGGCCGGAAGTGTTATTAACAGCATTAACCGTTATTTAAAAGATAGATTTCTTGGGATTAATACCTTTTAGTTTTTGGGATAATACTGTATACGCTCATTCAAGCGGTTTATAATACCGTTTATATTTTCTAATACCTTATAGAGCTTTTACCAAAATCTGTTTACATTCGTTATTAGTTATTCGAACCTTAATACGCTATTCGATAAAGTTGAAGGCCGTTTCAATATCGTATATAATGCAATTTAAAGGCCTTAAGTAAACGTTTAAGTAATTGTTAATTAATACATCATAATGGTTTGTAACGAAAGAGTTTCGTATAAACATAAAGGCTTGAAATAATGTTATCGCGTTGACGACATAAAAAACGGTTGGTTATTTAAATATACAATATTGACAGTTACCTCGCAGTTAAAGTTTATATAGTTTTAAAAGTGGAACTTAAACCGGTGTAGAGATTTTAAGTGCAGTTAACATTTATATTATATTTTTTCAATAGCTTTAGATACGTCTTTTCCTACATCCGTATAGCCTACAGCGTAAAACAGTTGTAACAAGCGTTTTATATTCGGGTGTCTAAATCGGAGGTGTATTATACGTAATTCCAGATACGTTAAGTAAACAACTTTAAATGTACTTTCTTTTGGAAAAAACTACCAATAGTAGATTTTAAGCTGAAATGGTACGGATACGTTATTCAAAGCCCGAGTAAGCCGGTTCGTTTTATTTCGGACCTTGATTTCGAGTTTATTCATATTAGCTAATAAAAGAAGGAAAAGTGTTCTAAAGTTTATTATGTAACGCTTAACCGGTTCGAAACGCGTGTTTAAAACGACAGTCCCAACTAACTATGTTTTACCTTTATTAAATAAGACTTTTCGGTATTTTCCTATTCGGTTTAGCTAAAACTTCGGAAATTTCGCCGAAAACGCATTGAATTATTGTTTTCTAGCCGTTAAAATTTCGGTTATACTAGTATCAGGTATAATACCCTAAAACCCTATATTATATCTATTGAAAAGCGTAAATCATAACGTTATATGGACGTTAAATACTCTGTTTACGTAGTCCAAGCCTGTAATATATAGGAAGGAGACGTCTTGTGGACCTGTGAAAATGCGCTAGGCGGTTTTATTGTTTTGGGCTGATAAATCATTTGCATTACCGTTAAAATCTTCTTCTTCAAAGGTATATTTGTGAGGGCATGCGTTAGGCTAATGATTTACCCCTACGAATTTATTTATGTATATTGTAAAGTTAGTTTTTATCCAGTTCTTAAATACATAATCGGGTTAAAGCTATCGTTTGGTGCGAATCTACTTATAAACTAGGTATGTAATAAACCTTCAGCCGATCTTTCCGTATACGATATAATGTTTTAATAAACTCTTAAGGCTTCGTATACTTTTCCGTAGGTATTACTATAGCCGAGGTACATTTCCTTTTTAGTCGTAGGATCGTCCTCGATTATAGCTACGTTACTCTTTGTTTCTAGGGCTTTTTTCCAATATTTCTCTTTCTGATAGCTGTGTTTAGAGCAATAACTTTCTTTTAAATATACTCTAAACTTTCGATCTAAAACGTAGTGAATTATTTTGGTAAAGTTTACTTTGGTAATTTGGTTTTTGCCTTTCGTTTTATCGGTTACAAATACTTATCCGAAAATCTCCTATTGGTGTATAAATGTTTGAAGCGGTATTTTAAAGCTTGTATAAAAAGCCTTTATGACTTTTTTTGGTTTCAATAGTATAAGGTTGAAGTTGAAGTTTATACAGTATGCTTTCGTTATTACTTAAATAAACAGTTTATTACCCTTGTATTTCGGTATAAGATCTATTTAGCATTCTTCGAACTTAGCTAATAAAGCGGTATAAACTTTTCATAGGTTTTTATTATCGTTTTTACGCTAATAGTTTTACCAATTCCCAAGTTATGCTAATTCACTCTTCATCATAAAGTTAGTAGTTGATTTTTGTATCGAAGTGTATTTTTAGGCAGCTGTAGTATTTGAAAAACGTATCATCTTACATAAGGTGGTATATATATCACACCTCAGCCTATTTAAAAAATATGTCGGGTAAAATAACGTTAAACTAGGATAATTCGATATTTAGTCTTTTATATGTATTAATTATGGCACTTATTTTATTATCTAGTATATAGTATGGTTTACTATTATAGTTTTTGTCCTCATTTCAAGGTTTGATGAATTTAATAAGCCTTATGGGGTGGTTTTTATTAGTAGGAAAGCGATATAGTGTGAGATTGTAGTAAGGGTCATGGTTAGTAGGTATCGGGTTATAAGGTACGTATCGGCGTTTTACACCACTCTTTAATTTTTAAAAAGGAACGTTTTCATTATTCGGGCCGTTATTTTCGTAGCTAAGTTGATTATCGACAGCATCTGGGGAGTAGACTTATTTTAGCCTCTATTCAAAATTACAATCCGGGGAGGGTTCGTATTCAACTTTCGTTGTAAATAATCGTTACGGCGTTTTCTCCTCCTTCTTTCATTCCTTCAGCTTTGTTTCCACCTAGTGGAGGGTGTTTCGTATTGCTAAACGCCTTATCTCTATCTGCGGAGGCTTTTCTCGTTCCTGGTCCATTATCTTAAGTAAATATTTCTGGTGTTTTTTCAACTAGTATCCTTTTATAAACTTCATCTCCATTACTTTACAGCTTATCTACATTAGCATTTTCGTAAGCTAAGCCTTTATTAACATGGTTTTTATAATACGGTTATTGTTTTTACCGCTCGTATTAATAATTTTGCTTCGTAATTGTTTTCGTAGTATTTTTGTAATGGTATTATCGATTATACGCTATGTATTTCCAATCTAATCCGTAAAATCCCTTTTTAAGTTTATTAATAAGTCGTATCCTTGAATTTCGCCGTTATAATAGTTGAAAATCATGTTAATAACATACGTATTTACCGTATAAGGGTTTAAATCTTTTACTAGTTCTTTGATTTTATTGTCTTATAAGTTAAGGTCCAAATATTTTAGAATATTTTTACGAAACGACGTGTATATAAAAAGGTATTTTATGGATTCGTCAGCCTATATTAAATCCGTCACTAGCAAATTTATCGTGTTCTTAGGTTAGGTAATCTGTATATACTTGTAATGTATAGAACGGTGTTAATTAATAATTTCACGCCGTAGTTGGATTTGTATACGTTCAGATTTTAAAGTTTAAGGTAGTTCGTTTTATAAACGGTAGGTAAAAAGTGATTGAAATACATAAAACGATTAATTTAAAACAACTAACATTTACCAATATAAATTAAAATTAAAATAACATGTAAACGAAATGTGACTACAAACAAGTAAGTCGTTTTAAATTAGCTTTATTAACTTTTAATAACGTCATACCAGCTGATTAATTTCGAAAACTCAAACATTGTAAATACTTAACTTAAAATACACAGGGCGAATATGGGAAAGCCGGTAGGATAAACGTGAGAAAGGAAATTTAGGTGTAAAGAGGTATATTATGTGATTCGGTGTGTTGGTTTTAGTTCGTATTTTTTATGTAGTTCGGATCATCGTATCATAACCGCTTTTTTAAGGGCGAGCGGTTTTGGTATTCCGTTCGTAGCCGTTTTTGGTTTTTATAAGCGGTTTGGATTCTGTATTCGTTACCGCTCTTGTATTTCGTAAGTGGTTTGGATATCGAATTGAGATCGGTCGAGTTCTAACCAAGGGTTTTAAAACTTGGTTGTTTTGGCTTACGTTACATGATATATGATAGGAAACTCTCCAAAAAGTGCCCGAATACGTTTAAAACGCTAATATTAGTTAAAGGTTAATTTAAGAAGGCTTTTTAGTAGATAAGGAATTAACTAGCTGATAATAACGTATTAAAAGTAGTCATTTTTCAAGTTACTTCGGATTTCTCGACGTTCTCGCGTAATTTCACACTCCCATATAGTTTCTGTAGGGCATAGTGGTAAAGTAAAAATATTTAGGATCGCTATAGTATCTCGTTATAAGTATTTGACTTAGGTTGGTCTCTTTTTTTCTAAGTTATTTGTAGTCGACCGAATCGGTTACTAATTAATGTCAATAAGGTTTCTACCGATTTTACGTATAGTAAAAAAGAGTAAAAAAGTAATTATAAGATTAGTATTGTGGTAAAAAAAAAGATAGATAAATCAGAAGATGTATTTAAGAGAGTACATGCTACGGATAAGAGGTAATAAACCTATTATCCGAGCAACAGCCTTTTTGCCGTATGCTTTGGAATACCCATTCCAAACTGCTCCACGTATGATACACTTTGCGTTTTGCAAGAGTGTAGCCTGCAGCATAACACGTTATCGTGCACTCAGCAAGAAGATACCTTGCAATATAGTGCACTGTGTAATGATCACACTAAATACCCATGAGTATATAGAAGGTATCAGAGGGTTTATATTATTAAGAAGGTAGCAGAGGTGCTGGGTGAACAATATTGCAACCGTGCAAGTAATGATCAAAAGCCGTGAGGCTATTCAGAATACACTGAGACTAAATACTTAGATTGACAACTGAAGAGCTATGAAGAAAATGCTATCTATGTAGTGATTACCGTGTCCTTATATATCCGTGCTTCATACCATCTTTAGTACTAGATCGTTTGGATCGCCTTACTATCCTAGCGATCCATTAGCTAACCCTAACCCTAGGTTTCTTACATAAGAGATGTTCCCCGCTTGATGTGTTGGACATCAGGCTCTTAATGGCGCAGCCGACCGCTGACCTGTTTCATGACCTGCAGTTAGTTCTTAGGTCATAACACACTGTTACTTAGCCTATATATACTAGCTATGAGGGTATATAGTAATATTCACAAGATTGAAATAAAGAAACATAGAGAGTGAAAAGCTAGATAGGTCCTAAGTAAATAAAATAAAAAGTAATAGTATATCAAAAGTAATGTAAAATCGTATATTTAAATAGAAAAGATTAAAGAGTGGAAAGTTTAATATGTCTGAAGTATATAAAATAAGGAGTAATAGTATGTTAGAAGCGGCGCGAAATCATAGATTAAATAGGGGCAAATTCGTAAAAGCGGTATAGGTATAAGTTAAGTATGGTGGTACAATGTGGGGAACAGTGTTGATAATAGGTTTAGAACCGTTGTAAATCGGCGAAAGTAGTATAATAACGTAAAATAAAAGTAAAAGTAAGGCGTAGAATGTCAGTCTTATTAAGGTCGTAAAATTTTTCTAATAACACTAACAAATAGTATACGAGTCGATATAAACGCCTTTAATATTTCGTTCAGAGTGTTTTTGATTATTATATATGTTAGGTTGGATTTTTTTCGATTTATCCTGTTTTTTCGATTTCCCAACGTTTATATAATTCATGTAAGGTTATAATATCGATTTTTCAACGTTTTGCGTTCGTAATACTAAATTTAACCAGATATTCATATAACGAAAAAAACTAGGTATATATAACGAAAGGGGTAGGTTTTAAATTAAGGTTAGAAATAATTATCCGAGCCGTTATCTCTATAGTGATTTCCGAATTCACACCTTGAACTATGCTATAAATTTACAAGGTTAAAACGCTTTTTGTAACCTGTTTACACTTAGTAAAGCTTTAATAGATAATGTTTGTACGATGCATAAAGCCGTTTCGAGCCAGTATTTCCTTACCGAAAATCAAAACGAAGCTTATTTACGAACTATAATCGTTATTATTAGTAAAGGCGCCAATAGTAAAAACAGCTAGCTTTGTGATACGTATATTTAGCGGTATAAATTGTAGAACGCGTTTTAAATTATGTATTTGCTACGTAAGGCGTTTATTAAACGCTTTGTATACGTCGTCTAACGGGGTGGTTTGGCATTACGCGACGACCCAAAGGTCTAATGTCGTTTCTAGTTATATAACTAAAGTAAACTAAGCGCTATATACGCGCTAGCACCTATATTAGTCAGTATGATGTACGTTCTTCAAAACGATAAGGGAAACTTTATTAAATTACCCCTTTTACGTAAGACTTAAAACACTGTTCCTAAAAGTAATGGTGGCGTTATCAAAGTCTATTATATGCGTTTCCGGAAGGTACGTCTTTAGCTTTGCCTTTAAACTTAGTTTTAAAAGATTCCGTTTTTCAAATACGGAAAAAGACGTGTTACATAACGTTATTATATCGTCCGTTTACATACCTGTTAGTATAAAGACGTTAAAACGGGATGTTAAAATAAATAGGTACGAGTCAAATGATAAGTTAATTATTTCGAGTTGTTCTTTATGATTCCTTTAGTAGATGTTATTCCAATCAATACTAGTTTACACCAAGTTATAAAACGGTTTTATAATACGTGAAATAGTTTTAGATAAGTAGTATTTTTTGGAATCCATAGGTATATTGGCATTAATACGTCGTTTAACCGGTCCTTAAACTGAATATAAGCTTGTATAATATTTAGAAGTTTAGGTTATAAATTGAAAAGGGTACTAAAGAAATGTGTAAATATAAAAATCTAATGGTAGCTAATCCCTTTATAAAGTAAGCGCCTAGGTTATACTATTCTTTTTACTGTTGTCGTTATATTCTTTTACAATTATATATATCTTTTCGTATGATTCTTCGGTTTTATTTCTAACTTCCTATACGAGGGGAGTAGAATTTTTTTTATAGGCATCGTAAACCGTTAGATCGAACGGTTTAAAGCGAAAAAGGCCTTGATCGACTAAGGCAAAGATTTCCGTTTAAGTAAATTATTCGAACGGGGCGCTTGGAGCGGTAATAATACCTTTGCAGCGAAGCTTTAAGTTAAATTCGCGGTTTTCCATCTCCTTATACATAATAAAGGAGTTTGTGACAAAGTGTTAAAGTAGTTTCTTGGTTTTTAAGTTAAAAGGGCGACCCCAACGATGAGTTGCTAGTAGTGTTGGTATAAACGGGCCGTTTTCGTATGGTAATAGCGGGTCGAAAGTACGATCTGGGGGTTGCAATGAAATTGGAAACGGTTTGGGTTCGTCCTTTAAAAAGGGTCTTCTTTGGCGGTTTTAATCGAATTACGGTTTTAAACCGCTTTTTTCACTTTTATTCCTTTAAACTGCCCTATTCTTATTTACAGAAACGAACTTATACCGTTTAGAAAATTAACGAGCATACTATAGCCTTTAAATATATTAATCTTCTAAGGAGTAGTTTGTTCGTCCTAAATTTTCCAGACTAAGACCTTAAACTATAATGATAGGTTCAAAACTATAGTCTTAAGTATGCTATTTATTATAGCTAGCGCTTTTAAAACGTCGTTCCGGGCCCACAAAGAACTTAACGCTACCATGGCTTTCGTCATAACATTAACCCTTTACACTGTGGAAAATAATCGTATAATGTTTATATAAATCCTTAGGTAAGTACTAAAAATAAGGAGCGTAGGGATTAGCCTACTTGGTCTGAAAGTGTTGTTAATGACTTTAACCGTTACTTACAGGATAGATTCCTTAGAACTTATACCCTTCAACGTTTTTCATAACACCGTATACGCCTTTTTAAGTGGTTCATATTACCTTTTACACTTGTCAATTTCTTATAGTATTTTTACTAGTATTTTTTATATCAGTTACCGGCTATTTGAGCTTTCGTACGCTATTTAGTCAAGTTAAAGACCGTTTGAACGTCGTAGGTAATCTAGTTTAGAGGCCTTATGTAAACGTTTAACTAACAATGAACTAAAACGGCTCAGTAATCTGTAGCGAAAGCGTTTTGAATAAATTTGGCAGCTTTAAAAAATGTTACCGCGTCGACAACATATAGTACCGTCTAGATGTTTCGGTATATAATGTAGATAATTATCTCGCACTTAAAGTCTACGTCGTTTTAAAGGCGTAACTTAAATTGCCGTAGCGCCTATAAATATAGTTGTTGTTGAAATAGTATTATATGTAGTGTGTTATAGACTTAGGTTGTTGGCCATTGAGCCTATAGGTTATATAACTATATACGTAACGGGATATGTAGTACCCGGTCCGGGCTCAGTCTGAGCACGGACCGGGTATGATCCATGTACAGGACGTGTGAGAACACGTAACGGGCTGGGTACTAGCTATACCTATAAGTCTTGTACGATAGGCTACGGTAGCCTATTTTAGTCTTTCACTATACCTTAATAGTAAACTTCATTAAATATCTACTTGGCTTACTATCGTAGGTCGGATTATAATATACTATTAAGATTTTTTTCTCCGAAAATATATTAGTTATAATAAACGAATCGATAAAAATATTAACAATTTGAATTTATAGTTTAAAGTTATCGTAGAGGATAAGCCATCGGTGAATACCTAGTCTATTGCCTTTATAAATATATCTTTTACATTTTAAAAACCGATTTAAGTATACATTTTCTGTTTTTGAAATATTGAAGGCTATATTACGTTTATTATAAATCAATTATTATAACCGGGTTAATCGATCTCGACCCTCAACCTTACGTCTGATTTCGCTTAGGTCTTAGCTAAAACCCATTAGTTGAATCCGACTTAATAATGATTTGTATTGGTTTCTTCCCGGTTTAAGATAGGCGAAAACAACAAGATTAATCGTAATTTGTCGAATTTACTTTTACTTAAGCGGCTACTAGTTAAACGATATAATTCATATTGAAAGAATATCAAATATAGATTAAAAGAGGTTGAGATACGTTTTTTTATGTACAGGGTTATTATATACCAGCAGTAAAGTAAACTGTTATAACTTATTATAAGGCCAGCAGTTAAGAAGGTATATATAATATCGGCTAGTTTTTTAATTACATTAACTTTATTTTAACGATCTTCATCACTTAAATAAAACTTTAATCGACTAGAAAAGATTAGTTATAAATGATAAAAACTTATAGGTACTATTTGTTATTGGGTTCGAAATATTATTAACTTAAACGGGCGGATTAGATTAGCTTTCGACTATAAAGTGTAATTATTTACGTTTTCGCGTATTATTACGTGTCCGCAACAAATTTATTACGGTATGTATTAGCCGGGTGAATTATGTCGTAGCTTAAGAAAAGTACTGCGAGTTCGCCAACGAATTAAAATCCTTAGATTTAAAGCGACTTTTTGTTTGTTAACCGGCGTAACCCATATAGGTTTAACATCCGGATAGGGATATCATTATAACGGAGGTCAATAAATTTTAGGTATCTTTGATAAGGAGTCGTAATAATCGCGATTAATATTTTCGATATCGCGCTTAGTTATTTTAGAAAATCCGTTCGGTACGCGTTCAAAACTAGATAAATAAAGCGAAGTAAGTAACAGTAAAGCAAAACTAAATCATGTTCGATATAAAGCATTATGTATGTTATAATTTAACGAACCACTATTAACGTGATTACGAATTCTGTCTGGCATTACTTCTGTCATAGGTATATGCGGTTGAAGTTGAAAAGGTAAAGTAAGGTTTCCTATTAACGGTGACGATGAAAGATTAACTTTTGAATATAGTCTTATTTATGGTTGATATAGCTTTAATATAGTCATTGTAAAATTAAGTAAAAAGGAGTTTAATTCAACTAAAATACGTATAAGTAAGTATTTATTTCTTATTCCTATACCTATAAATAATACCTGCTTTTCAAATATTTCAGTCAATTTTAATATTATTATTATCATATTATAAACGAGGCTTTGATATAACGGTTAAGAATAAAGTAAATTCGATCATTATATTTTCTAAATTTTGATACGATGTTCATATTTCGTTAAAACACGCGTATGACCTCAATAGCTAAGTTTCGTAAAAATATTAATAAATAGTCGAGCCCAATGTTAATATATATTATTCCTGTAATAACACGGAATATAGGTTTTGAAATACCTTGGATACGATAGTAATAAATAGCCTTAAACGTTAACGGTAATAGATTAGTAATTTTTAATTAAGGAGGCTTAGTTATCGATACGGTAATAGTACGCTTTAGGTCGAAGGATGTACAGGGTGTATTAAAATCCGTTTTTATTGATCTGTAAAAAAGTTTTTACTGGATGGTATAACATATAAGGGATTAATTCTAGTTAACTTTTATTATAAGTTTTTACGAGATAACGCGGGTTTTATAAACGACAACGTCGACTATTATTAAGGGGAAAAAGGATTAATTACGTCTTTTACTTAAATTAGCAGAATTCCGTAACCTATTCGATAAAGATAAGGCTATAGAATTACCCTTATATAAGGGAAAATTCGATTATTACATTTATATTGAACCGAACGAAGAGAAACTTTTACCAAAACGACCTTAGGGATTATTATACTCGATATTAAGGGATAAATTTTTTGAATTTCGACGACAGTTTATAAAATCAAAAGATAAAGGTTAGATTCGGATAAATTCTTCATTAGTTTCGGCGGAAGCATTGCTTATTTCTAAAACGGGTGGGAAATAGCGGTTTTAAATCGATTACCTGGTATTAAAGGAAATGACTTAATAAAATTGTTTTCCTTTATCTTGAATTAAAAAGAATCTACATACGTTATCGATGTTGACGTCATTTACAAAATTAGATATTTAAGCCGCCTTTTACCAAAATTAGGTTATACCCAGATAAGAGAAATTAACGGCGTTTCATATAGAGTTCGGGTTATCTAAATAGTTAATTCCCCCTTTGAGGCTAACGGGAGCGCTGGCATCGTTTTAGTGATATATTAATTACGTAATAAAAAATATATTGAATAATTTTTTCATTGTTTATCCAAACAACCTTTTAGTTTTTTCCCCGGTATTGAATAAGATTATATAACGAAATTTACGTGGTTTCAAAACGCTTTCGTAATACGTGATTAAATTTAAACTTGGAAAAGTGAAATTTCGCGGTTAAAGTGATAAAATACCTTGGCTTTATTGTAATGGTTAAGGTAGGTAGCTGTGTCGGCTCCGAGAAAGTCCGGGTAATACGCGAATAGAAGTTATTACATACTATTCGGAAAGTTCGAAGTTTTTTTGGGTTTTGCTAACTTTTATCGTAATTTTATTAGTAATTTCGTCGAGTTAGTTAATTGTCCTACTCGAATAATAAAGTAAGAAATTCATTAAGTTTAGATAAAACGGGAGGAATATGTATTTTAAACCTTAAAGAATACCTTTATTACGATCCCGATTTCGGTATATTGGAATCCAAATCGATCAATGGTAGTGGACACCAACTTTTATGGAATGGAATTAGGTTGGTATTTATGGTAATAGGATAAAGATAATATTTTGAAATTAGTGGCTTATTATTTTACACGATTAAGAAACGCGAAACGTAATTATACTATTTATGATAAAGAGATTTTTACGGTAATATTTTACTTCAAATTGTCATTTTTAAAGTTATGCAACGTCCATACCTAGTTTAAAATCTTGGTGAATTATAAGGAATTAGAATATTTTTTTACTACGTTTGATTTCAGAATGTTAGGTTAAATGGGCCGATGTCTTTTCGCTTGTTTAATACTATCTACGGTATAAGCCAGTTACTTAGCGCGCCCGTCAGGATACTTTAACTCATCAATTACAAAATAATCCTGAAGTTAAGGAGCGTTGTGCGTGTGTCTTTTGACCTATTTATATTATTATGTTAAACATGGTAACGATCAACTTATATATTATAAAAACGTTAATTTCGGTGGGTAATATGGACTAATTAACCAAGACGAAAGTTTGGTTATTAAATTAAGATGACATGTGTCTTAAACGCGAGTCGAAGGCTTTTAAAAAGTCGATAGAGACAAAATCGCCTTAGGCTTGACTTGCGCTCGGATTGTTAATTATGATGACTTCGGGAGATTTTAGTACGTCGAAGCCAGTGGTATCATTACTAATATAACCCGCGTTAAATCCATTAACTTCTTTAACACTGAATAGTGGCCTAATTTTGGGTTTGAGTACCCTAATAAAATTATAAGATTAAAAAGTGACGAATGAACGTTATATAAAATTCGCCTATTAGCGGTTCCAAAAGCTTTCGACGTTTCCCAGATAGGGTAAGACAATTAATATAGATTACAAAATATAGGTTTAATTCGCGGGGTGCGTTACGTTACCGTAGCCAATTATAGTTATGGATTTGGAATCTATTAACAATGAAGATCTTATAACAAACCTATAATTAGCTTATTATAGATTATCTAAGAAAAATATATTATGTTGGGTTCTTTAATAGGTTTACTATTAGGAAGGGATAGAGATTAATAATCCATATTTTTATCAAATATATACACAATATAATAGTATGAAACATTGTCTTATCTTATGACAAAGCTTTTTTAACCCCTTCCCATCTTGAATCGGTATTGAATATATATTTCAGTCAACTTTATAGTTGAATTACTAATTTCCGATAACGGTCTTCGATATTTATTGGTTATTACCAATTGTTTTTTCAAGTTCATCCAACTCGAGGTTATATGTTTTATAATTACTAATACGTGTACGAAACGTTTTCGGTATATATAGTCGAAATTTTATAAATTTCCGGCTTTTAATATCAGGAACTTCGAGTCGGATAGGATAGGTATATTTCAAGTAATATTATGTTTTTTGGTATGAGTCGAATAAATTTTGTTCACGGCGTATTACTTATAAATTAGTAAAGTTACTAAATATATAAACCATGAATTTTAAAAGTACTTCGATATTATTATCTTGTTTTCGTAATATCATTAGGTTTTCAATTACCCGTTTATTAATCTATGTGTAATTACCGGGAGTTAACGGTTATGAGGTTTAAAGCGAATAGTTTGGTAAATAGGTATAAGATATTATGTATCCCAAAGGTATATGAGGATATAAAGTCGTTGATTCATTCAGCGGAGCGAACCGCTACGTTTTTAATACATTTATGTGATAGTATAGAGCTAACCTATGCGGCGATGGTATATGTTGAGTAGTAAATAAAAATAAAGGCAAACAGTAAACGACGTTTAGCAATGCGGCATACCGTATGGGATTCAATTCAATTTACTTTTGGTAATATGAAGTTTAACCGTCTGAATACAATTCTTAATTAATTTTATAATTAGTACCGAGTTATCGATATTTTAAACCCGTTCAATATCGTTTTCAATTTTTTGATAAATACCTTAAATTCTCCATAAATTTGGTAAAATGATTAGTTAAGATTCTCTTTTCTTTTTATTTTTCATCTGATATTGATCCGGGACTAGTACTTATCTTTAACGATGTAAAAAAAGAGTATACAAAAAAAATTCAAGTTTGAAATTTTTTTAGGGTAAAAATAGAATTGGACGATGTTCGTTTTATATTAAACAAATGAAGAGATTGTAATAGATTAAAGCAAAGGTTATTGGAAAATTGATAATATATTATAATGTTGTATTAATTTGAAGCGGAAGAAGGGGATGCCCGCATTTATAATAGCTTAGTATTACGACCTTAGCGTCGAATATATATTATGTAATTTACACAAGGTAAACCGTTCATACCTCAGAAATAACATAGTACTTTTAAAAAAAGGATATTTTATTATTATCACGATACGATACTATACGATACATATGGCCAGATATATATTACCCGACTTTTTCGAGTAAATATTAAACTGTAAAGCGGTTTTTATTACGACTTATTAACGATTTATCTACTAGTTATTATCATTCTTATTGAAATTCAACGAGTTACAGTGTTATTAACGTTAAGGGTCTTATTATAACTAGCTTTGGATACTAGGGGACGCTGGTGGGGGATAATAACAGAAAACGTAATAGGCGTTAAAAGGCGCCGACAAAAGGGGTAGGTAAGAAGTGGAGCGAACGCGGGGTAACATAGAAGATGACGGATAACATTGAAAAGAGACGAACGTTAAATAAGGCCGAAGACAGTGACTAGCGAAGGGCGGGGTAAAAGAAAAGATAAGGAAAGCGAACATTTAAGCGGGTTATTAAAGATTGTAACATATTAGTTTGAGCTCAGATAATACGATTGATCCGGGTACAAACTTTCGCCCGTTCGTAATTAACCCGATTAACTCGCTTTTGACTAAGATTAATAAATAGAATACGGGTAGAAACGGAGTTCGTACAGTTAAACCTTCAATATCGTTTGTTATATTTCATAAACCGTAACTTTCATTAGTTATAAAAGATATAACTTATTTAATTATATTATTTTGGTTACTTAAGTTAAAAGCACAGAATAATATACAGCGGGTGTGAAAGGAGCCGGCATAAAAACGTTACGAGTTAACATACGGTTAGCCGAAGGGGTTTTACTACGGTAAATAAACGATACAGTAAAAAGTAACGAAGGAGTTTTGAAGGAAAAAACGTACCTGGAAGATAAAAGCTACAAAAATTATAGAGAAAATTGTAATAACCTATACGGCCGATATATAATGACTACTTCTATACGAGCAATATCGTGAATCCAGGCAAACTAATGAATTGATTTAGAATAGGTAGGGGTAGGGATGCACCGGTAACCTGAGATAGTTTCGTGTCGTTTATAGGCAAAAAATAAAATGTAACCCCTATTTTTAGCAATAATAATCAATTAACGTAAAAGGGTGCGTAAATCGGGCGAAACCGAAAATAAATTTATCTTTTAAATATATTAAGAAAAAGGTTAAATTTGCAGTCAAGTTTCTCATATGGTTAATATTTAAACTTTCCTTATTATAATTTTTTCGTTCAGTACAATAACCCTACGCCCGATAGATTCAAATATAAATAAAGAGAATACCGTAATTTTGAGGGCTATTAATATTATATATATATATATATGTTTTTTACCTATAAAGGGGAAAGTTTGCTTTTATCTTCGGTATTATTAATAACGAAAGGGTAGCTTATAATATAAAGGGGTTATAAAAGGTAATTAATGGCAAGGTACTTATACGTAATGAGGTCACGTATTTTACGAAACGGCTAATGATCGTTACTAAAAACGTTGGCGGCGGTATAACTCAAGCTAGGTTTATTATAAATGTTAGTTATAAAATGATGGAAGAAAAGAAAGAGCTACGAAATATCGGTAGATATTTGTAATTGAAATATAAAAGATAGTACTAAAAGCGTTACGACAAGTTACGGAAAGTTGTAAAAATAAAATAAGATCGATGATATACAAGGGGAAAAAAGGAAGTTTTAGGGGTTATGAAAGAGTCCGTATTTATAGGTACGGGTGAACCAGATTTGATGATGGTTATGTATTACACCATACGACAAGAAGGCGTGTTATATGGAACCGGCGACAAGAGAAAGGTGTTATACGACCCGTTACATGGCGTCGACGGCAAAAGGAATATATTATACGACGCGTTGAAAAGGTACGTTATATAATGCCGGCAATACAAAGTATATGTTCTATGATACATCAAAAAAGCGTGTTATACAACATTGGCGGCAGAAAAGATATGTTATACGGAACGTTAAAAGGAGGCGTTATACGACGTAGGTGATATAATTTTAAACTGGCAGATACGTTATTCGACGCGTTAAATAATACGTCGCCAATTGAGACCCGGCCCGCGTACTAGGTGGGCGATACCCGTACCTTAAATTTAACTAGCGGAACACTGTAGCCTTTATTATATTCGAGGAAAAAAAGGGTATGTTATAAACTTAAGTCCTTGGATATTAAGTTTATAGGTTACGTAATTATATACGTGACGGGATATATAGTACCCGATTCAGGCCTGGTCTGGGTACGGACCAGGCACGGTCTATATATGGCATGTATAAGAGCATTTAACGGGCTAGGTACTAGCCATGCTCATAGGTCCTATACTATGGGCTAAGGTAGCCTTTTCTAGTCTTCCGCTATACCTTAATAATAAACTTTATTTGTACCTGGTTCAGGCTTGGTCTAGGTACAGACCAGGCACGGTCTATATATGGCATATATAAGGGCACGTAACGGGCTGGGTACTAGCCATGCTTATAGGTCCTATACGATGGGCTAAGGTAGCCTCTTCTAGTCTTCCACTGTACCTCAATAGTAAACTCCATTTGGCACCTACTTAGCTTACCATCGTAGTTCGAACTATAACACAGTGCAGTAGGTCAACTTTACTTACAGTAAAGTTGACTATATTGAACTACAAGTTGAGTTTATTGCTTTGTGGAGACTTACCGCATTGGATGTAGGTCAAGTGCAGTACGCTGCACTTCACTCTAGGGTATGGGCCAAGCATTTAGCCATACAAATTACTGTGTAGACCGGTTAGCAGTTTGCCAAACCTAGAATAATACATCCACCATCTGACCATGTAATACTACTATTACTTCGACCACGATTCGAATCAACAACATTGTAACTTCTAAAGCCCTATCAATATTAATTAGTGTTCATTTGGTTAAATAAATATGAGCTAAGTAGAAGAAGAAGCTACTTTCCGGTTATTACGATTTACGTTAAACGACGGCAAGGGTAGAGGAAAGATTTTTGCGAAGAGCCTTTACTATTTCGCCGGTTTTTATGGCAGTAAATACAGAAAACTTGTAGGTTGCGCCGGTTTTTACGGCAGTTAAGAGGTACCGATGGTATCGCTATCGAAAATACTAAGAAATCTTTATTGATCCTTTTTGAAAACGTTGAGATTGACTGTCAGAAGTATTAAAATTCGGAAAGTTGGAAAACGGCTAAGATAGTACTATTTCGGGTGTTACTACTATAAAAATAACCAAGTCCTACGGCTAAAAACAATTACAATAAATAAATTTTTCCCTCTACCACTAACAACGACCTTCTATCTTACCCTCTATATTAAACCTTCGCCCTTATTTTAATCTTTTCACTTTTTATATTATCTCAATCGCCATGTTCGCTGTTTTGATCCAAAATACCAAGTTACGTTAAGAAAGTTACGTCGCGCGACCTTATGTTAAGCTACCAAGTCGCTAAGTTACCAAGTTCCCACGCGACTTTTCGTTGAAAATACCAAGTCCTTACGTTAAAGATCGCTAAGTCCTTCACCCTACACGCCTTAAACATCCTACATAAGCCTAGCCGTTAAGATGGGTACCGCAAGTCCCTACTTTTAGGCTATTACCGACCCCGTTTGGAAAGAAACAATTAAAAACCTCGGAACAGTCTTCGTTAAGTTTTACAATCACAACATTTAAGGATACGACGTCGATGAAAAATTAATCGAAGAGTACTTGACTAACTTCTTCGGCTACTTTATCTTGGAATATAATGGTAGCAAAGACCTTGACCGCATTTTTTGTAAGTATTGTGAGTTTTTTGATGACTAGACTGTTGATATGTGAAAGGCAACTTAGAAAACCATTCAGTTTAAATAAAAGGTCGAAATTGAGAGCTGAGTGATTTACGTGTTAAAAGGAAGCTTTACTAAGTTGTAAAAAGATTTTTTCGAGTTGGTTCAACTTAGAGAACGTCCTTAAAACCCTAATCCTTAAGACTTTCGAGGAAAATATAAAGATTTTGAGGTATTTTAACAACCTTAACGTCCTTATACGCGATTTAAGGAACCCCTCTTTTACTTTTAGTTAAGCTTAGCCTTTTCACGTATTAGCGATAAAGAACCTATTAACCTGTTCGGCAGTTTAGTACCTCTACGTGATAGCGCGGAGTATGCTCTTAGCGAAGTCAGAGTGTGTGAAGCAAAGGCTGCTAACGTGGCCAAAGGTATTAACGTTAGCGCCATACACTAGGCAATTGAGTAAGATCATCAAGCCTTTTAGAGTCGTTAGGTACCACTTTCTCCTTAGTATTTCACTTAAAGTCGCCAAGTTCTTTAACAACCTTTCCTTAAGATTTGCCTATACGCGAGAGTTTAATACAGGTCTTAATATAGGACTTTACCCCTCGGGTTAAGCGATTGGCAATTATCTTTACCACTGTGCCTCGGAATCTTTGAAATTTGAACTGCCAGGAAACACCATTTAAGGCTGGGATAACTATCGTAACCTTTCCATAAGACTTGTTAAAATAGTTAACATTGATTATAAGTTGTTTACGAACTTTTCCAAGATATGAAACAATGTGAAGAAGTATAACGGAAAGCCTTATAACCTCTTCGGCTCCAAAATAATACCCCTTTTAAATATCCATAAATGGATAGAGGCTTTATCTTTAGGTTTTTACTTACTATTCCCCAGAATTCTTATAAGGCACACTAGGGACTATTATCTAAACTTTCTTATTAAAGTTACTACGTTTCGCGAGATATACGATGGTATAGAGGGCTACTTCGAATACGATGTCCACTTTACGTAATATTATATAAACTAGGCTATTACAAAGTGGATTATGATAATAGAAAAGAAGAAAGAGGAGGAAATACCAATGAACGTTTTTAATCAAATGTTCAATAAGTTAATGTTAAGTTCAAAAGTAATGGGGAAATCTCACGTTGGTAAAGCTACATTTCGCGAATAGGTAAGGGTAGAAATTATAGGCGTTAGAGAGTTCGAAAACCCTTATAACGCCTAGATGCCACCTGCGAAGGCTTCTTTAGACAGTTGAGATTCTCGCTTGCCATTGTAATAGCGCGTACACTAAAATCGTTTGGTATATACTTCTAAGCTGGTAACTTCTTTAATGTGAATGAAGAAAACCTTACGGTAGTTAATTATGTCGACCGTAAGTATGGGCGCCTATAACGACTAAGATCTAGCCCACCGGATACAAATCGGAGGTAACAGCTACGTTGGTGCTAATAAGGTTAAGATTTAGGCAGACCGATTAACCGCAAGCACTATCGTCGTGATAGTGGCAAGAGATGTTAGATTTATAGCAAATCTGGCTGTTAATTAACTCGGCACCCCCCCGCCAAGTGCCATAATAAAAAGGCAGTATATAATGTCTAATACTAAACTGCTTTTGAATAGGATTACTTGGATTAAATCGTAGATTTCGAGGGTAACAAGCTCATTGATGGAGTTAATGCCCCTAAGCAGATTAAGTAGCACGAAGATATTGTTTCTTGTACAGTCTAATAACTAGCCGATTATACCTTCCTATATCGTTTGAGTGGTAAAAACCCTTACCTTTACCCTAACCACGCCCATAATCCCTTAAACACCTTTAATCATCGCCATCGCTACGAGGACCACACATTTTAAAGTATTATGCCAAATATAAGAGTAGTAAGGTACTTAATAAGAGGCTATTCGTAGTACGTAATATTACGAAGGGAAAGTATTACAGCTATTAAGATCGATCTTTACGATATAGGTAAGGCTAAAGTTAGCTTTAGATTAGGCGAATAACTATGTTTATTAGGGATAACAGTAGTTTAAACTATTGCAAAAGTATTTACGTTTCATATCCTCAAGTTTTTTACCCATTTTTTACTTTACTTAGAGGATATAAAGACCCTCGGCTTTAACATAGACGTTAATATAGACGAACTGGTTAAGAAAGATTGGAGGTTTTTATTCACCTTTAAGTAGGGGTATTTATGATTTTATATTTAAGTCTCAGAAATAGTGGTGTTAAACTTGACAGAGCCGAAAATACGACAATTATACCGGCGCTTTAAATATCTAATCGTTAACAGGCTATAAAAAGTCTTAAAGTCTATACGGCATTAAAATATAGAATATTTTGCCTTAAAAGCTATTAAAAGAGTTTACTACTACTGCTAAACGTATGTTCAAACCCTCCAGAGATTTAAGTTTATACTAAATGACGATAAGGACTTCAACTACAAGATTTTCATTAATGTTTTTTACTTAAATAATAAGTTTATTTGTTACGTCGTTTATTTAGTAACCTTTTTTTAGAAAGATAAGTTCTTAAAGTCCCTTTCAGTAAAAGATATGTAGGAAAAGTTAAGAATTTTGTGGATGAATACGTACTTATGCCTCATTAATATCATCGTTCACGATTCCAGCATTAAATTTACAGCGACGGACTTTTAGAAAGATGTTAAGATGATAGGTATCTAATATAAACAGGTGTTTTTGAAAGCCTATTGAAATATTAGGAAGATTAAGAGGGTATATACCTTACTTAGCCGAGCGTATAATATCCTTACGCTAGAGATCGGAAGTTTTACAGATCCGGAGGCACGTTTATAGATGGCAGTGAAAGGACTCAACGATACTGTAGGTATTAACTTCTTAGTACCAACGTTATTAGTTTTTGGAGCATATCCACACTTGAAGAGTGATTTCCGCCCCCAGCAAGTACTTAGAAACGTGTTACGGCTTATGGTAAAGCTTTAAGGGAGTTACAAAGAGAATCGGCATGCCATTAGATTAATAAGGCTCTTAACACCAAAAACGGCCCTATAATAATCGACGTACTTGCTTTACTATTATAAAGTGAAGTCTTTATGTGGCTGGAGCTGGGTAAATAGGAGGACCTATATGAAATATTAAGTATCGCAAACTTCGAAGTGGTTGTTAAAATTGCTAACAGTTCTATATCTTTTCGAATTACTTAGATCAAGCTTTATATTAGGGTTATTAACGTTAAAAACCCTTAAGCTAAGCGATCGAAATAATACAAATCTTTTCCATCTGTTATCGATTTGCCTATGAAACAATGCCGGCGCGGACGACCTCCGGAAAAAAGAACGTTAAAAAGAAGGAATATACACCGGGTCATATCTAAAATACTGTTTGGGTAAGTAGAGAAAGGAATAATAACAAAGAATTAATATTGAAGTTCCTAGTGTAAGGGATTATTAAACCCTTCAGTAAACCTTTTAAGAAAAGCTATAAGGTCGAGATCAATGGTTTAATAGTTCGAGGGGTTATATAATTCGTGTCGAAGACCGATTTTAACACCTAAAACCTAAACTTTACGATTTTTAAGTCGAGGATTATCCACGAGGTTAAGGGTAAGACTATGGGGCAGCCGTACGAAAGTCACGTTTCATTACTTCAGGATATAGTAATAAAGGCAAGGATTAGATACTTACGCAGTCGCCAACAATTTAAAAGATCACTTAGCGCTTAGTGTTTGCTTTGAGAACAAGTTTGTTAACTAAAATAAAAAGCAATTTTACGTTTAATAGCTTTAATATAACGTAAGCCTATATAAAGTTAGTAACAGATTTATAACGGATCGTATTACTAGAATTGCTATAGAAACTACGTACTATTTTCTCTTTAGATACGGTAATGCGATATACTAAGCCATTATACATTTTGGCTGAAATAGGCATTTATTAGTTTCTAACTTACTAATCGCACTTGAAATTACAATTAGCAATAAAGTGTTTAATATAAAATCCTTATTTACTAATAACATAAAAGAAAAATTGAGGCATGGTAGGCATATAAACTAATCATAACATTTTTGTCGGAACGGCTGGCTTTGTGGTATTGAAATAGTAAGCGATTAAGTACTTTAATTTCTAGAATTATAAGATGGTAACGATGTTAACTAAAAATAGCTGACTTAATCTTAATGCGTCGTTAATCCCTATATTTATTGTCAATACTAGCTTTAGCTTTCATTAAAAAGGTTAGGACGTTGTTTTGGTTACAATTAACAAGATTAACAAGGTTATAGGTTAATGGTACTTAGAATAACGTAGTCAAAGAAGTTATATTGCTACCTTATACCAACCGGAAGCTTTTTACAACATAATTATTGTCGTATAAGTATAAAAACTAACGAATAAGTATTTTGACCGACTAAATAAAAGGTTCGAGTGGTAGATACAAAACTTAGACCTTGGAATTAATATTGTTCTAATCGACTTGTTCTAGAGTAAGTAAATAATCTTTACAGACGGGTCCTTTATAAATAACACCAACTTGTTTTGAAAAATCGGCTTTCTCATAACCCTCGTTAACGAAGATAATTGGAAGGCTAATTTAATATTGTTGGTAACCTAATTTCCTGGACTTTTGTTGAGTGTAAAAGGATTATACGAAACGTATTCACATCGGAAGTATACGGTATAATATCGGGCTTTTACGTAGACATAGTACTATGGGAAATCTTTAATATTATTACCAGGAAGTTAAAGATTTTTCCTATCTCGGTAGTAATTTGTGCCGACTCGAGAAGCTTTTTCGAATGACTTTCAAATTCGCAACCACTAGCGAAGAACGTCTGATGATTGACATAATAGCACTTTGTGAAGTCTATGAAGGGAGGAAGATTAAGGAGTTCCGATAAATAGATGGCAAAGACTATTTCGCAAATACTATAACGAAGGTAGTGTTGAATAAGACCTTGCAAAGGTTTGTAGATAATAATAGTCTAATTATATGTATCGGGGGCTACGTTATTAGGCTATACTGAAAACCTAAATTACCTAACGGCGGATATGAATGTCTTGGTCGACTGGAAAACTCCTAGGGGATTAATAATAGTAATTTTCTTAAGGGGCACAGTTTAAGTGGAGGCTTGTAAAAGCTTGTGGCGAAAGAACTTTTCATAGGAGTTAATAAACTCAGATTTCGAGGCAAGGGAGAAATTAAGGTCAAATAAGGTTAATTTATATACAATTGAGTATAATTTAGTATGAAAGTCAACTGGAATAGACAAGGGTCTGGCTAGTTAACAAGGAAGTAATTTAGTAGTAACCAGAAAAGATTGGTTAGCTATACTGGCATACGCGTACTAACCCAAAAGCCGCTAGTGTTGGAAGAGTAATACATGCAGTGCATTAGGTCAACTTTACTTATATTTAAGTTGACTATACTGAACAGCAAGTTGGGTGTATTGCTTTGTGGAGACTTACCGCATTGGGTGTAAGTTAAGTGCAGTACGTTGCACTTCACTTTAGGGCACGGGCTAAGCGATTGGCAATACAAATTACAGTGCAGACTGGCTAGCGGTTTGCTAAACCTAGAACAATACATCCACCATCTAACCACGCAATACTACTGTTACTTCAACCACGATATGAATTGACAACATTGCAACGTCTAAAGCTCTACCAATAGTTGGCACTTATAGCAAATTTTTAATAGCTTTAAATACATTATTTTTTAAATTCGTATAACCCGCGACGTAGATCAGTTGTAAAAGGCGTGTTATAACTGGGTATCCAAATTAGCGGTATAGTATCTATAATTTCGGTTATATTGAGTTAATAGCTTTTATTATACGGGTTTCGGAGAAAAACTATAAGTAGTTGAACTTCAATAAGAGCGATACGAACACGCTATCCAAAGAAAGAATATGTTGGTTATTCGTATTTTGAATTTTAATTCCAAGCTCATTGATATCAGTTAACGAAAGCCGGAATGGCGATTTATATTCTATTACGTAAAACTTAAATGATTTAAATTTCGTATTTTTAAAGACCATCCTAAGCGAAGATGCTTTACTTTTACTGATTGAAAACTTTCAGTGTTTTCCTATTCGGTAGAGTTGAAATTTAGGGAATTTCGCTGCGAACTCATCGAATTGTTGTTTTCCGGCTGTTAAGATTTCAATCGCGTTGGTATTAGGCATAATACCCTAAAATCGGTTGCCGTACATATCTAAAAGCGTGAATTACGACGCCATATGTACATTTAAAACTCTGTTTTCGTAGTTCAGCCTTATATTATACATGAAGTGTGCGTTCTATAAGTCTATGAAAATACGCTAGATGGTCTTATTGTCTTAGGTCATCATATAAACATTATTACCTTTAACAATATTTTTCTGAACGTGTATCCATAACGGTAGGCGTTAATTTTATCTTTTACGCCTTCGCACCCGGGTGTGTATATTGTCAAAATGGGTTTTATCCCGTCTTTCAATACGAAAACAGCTTAAATCTGTCGTTTAATTCGAATTTAGCTGTGTATTCAGTGGTTAGAAAACTAATAGCCGATTTTGCCGCATATAATATAACGCTTTTGCAAACCCGTAGGGCTTCATATACCTTTTCGTAAGTATTATTGTAATTACGGTATGTTTCCTCCCTAACTGTAGGATTTACCCCGATAATAGCTGCTCTTTCCTTCATTTTCAAGGCTCCCTCCCTAATACCTTTCATTCTGATAACTATATTTAGGGCCTTTATTTTACCTTAAATACACTTTAAACTTTCGATTTAGGATGTAATGAATGGTTTTGGCAAGGTTGGCTTGAGTAATTTGGCTTTTGCTTTTATTTCTATCGGCTATTAATGTTGTTTTGAAGCTCTTCGATCAACTAATACAGGTTTCAAGCGCTGTTTTAAGACTTATACAAAAGGTTTTTAAGTTATTTTCAGGTGTGAATAATGTAAGTTTGAAACTTGGGGTTCCGCGGTATACTTTCGTTATTACTTATATAAATAGTTAGTTCCCTTTGTATACCGGTTTAAAGTCCGCTTAACACTTTCGGAACTTCGTTAATAAGGCGGTAAGTATCTTTAATAGGTTTTTTTTATTAGCATTTCTATGTTAATTCCCCACGGATTTCTAGGTTATATCAATCCAGTTTTTATTGAAAAAGTTAATAATTAATTTTTATATCGAAATATGATTTTCGATGGATATAACACTTCCTAAATATTTCTACCGATATAAGGTAGTACATTTACCATTCCTTAGATTACTTCAATAGAACACTGGGAAAAATAACGTAAAATTAAAACGGTTCAATATTTCTTTTGTACGTAATAAGTATTATACGTATTTTGTTATCTATTATGTCGGATAATTTACCGTTGTAATTCTTATATTTTCCTCATAGCCTAAAGAAGTTGGTAAGCTTTGTAAGGTCGCTTTTATTAGTAGGGAAACTGTGTAGTGGAAGATTATGGTCGAAGTTGTAGTTGGGGAGCATTAGTTCATAAGGTACGTATTGGAGTTTCGCACCGCTTATTATTTCTTGAAACGGGTTGTTTTCGGTATCTAGGCCGTTTCCATCACGGTCGAATGGGGTGTTAACTAAATTTAGAAAATGGTTTGGCATTTCTTTTTCCTTTATAATATTAACCGGTATAAAGGTGTGTTATTCCTGTGTAATAAATTATAATTATAGCCGTTTTTCTTTTTCCTTCAACTTCGTATTTCTGATTTGGGGTACGGGTATAAAATAGTATCGTTTTACGCTTTATTTACTTATATTATGCCTCTTTTTTCATTTTGTCCGTATATTCTTTACCATTTGTTTTTTGTGTTTTCTTAGGTAATATCCTTCTATAAATTTCGTCTAATATATATCTTTATCTTCCTAGTTTGGAAATTAGATAAGCCGTGTTATTTCTAATAAGGCTTTTACAAAGAGGCCGTTTTTACCTCTTACGTTATTAATTCTTTTACTTCAAAGCAAAATTCGTAAGGCTTTAATAATAAAGGAATTTACCTTGTATCATATGCCTAACGTTTAATTAGAAATTCTTTTATAGAAATTATCTACCATATCAGGTTCTTAGGTTTTTTCTTCTCAATAGCGAAAAATCACGTCCAAGATATACGTTTTTGTCGTTTATGAGTCTAATTTCTTATCTGGTGTATCAATAGTATTATCTCAAAAGACTAGGTTGACTTTATATATTACATGCTTTTTGATTTCCATATGTTCAACTGAAAGGTCGAAGTAACCGTTAACTTCCTCCGTAATTATTGTTATTAGGGTTATAGCTATAAATATCTCAGGGCGGTTAAGGATAGTAATTCCTATATATATTTGATGTATTGAAGTGTTGTAAATTGTTAGTTTCGCATAGCAGGTAGGATTTAAGTACGCGAAAAGTTTAAGATAACTTATTTCAAAACAAATAAAAGCGTATCAACGAGTTAATACAATCCAAATGAAGTGGGTAAAAGGGTTTAAAAAAGACTTTTAACCCTTATCAATATAAATAAAGTTCAAATAACATGTCATTAAAGTATAGTGATAGGCTGATTGAACGCTTTAAATTAATTCTATTAGTGTTTGTTAACGTTATACTAGTTCAACAGCTAAGAAAATTCAAACTTAATAAGTATTAAACTTAAAATATGCGGTGTAAGGCGAACGATTAGAAAGTGGATAGGGAAAATGGGAAAGGTAAGGGGGAAAAAAAGTGTATAGATACAAATCCAGTGTAAAAGTCACGGTTCGTAATTGGTGGAAGGTTCGGATATCGAGTTGTAGCTGTTTTTGATAGCTATGAGCTTTTTATTTGTTTCGTTCGTAACCGCTTTTAGGTTTCGTAAGCGGTTTAGATATTATGTTTGTAATTGCTTCTGTGTTTTGTAAGCGGTTTGGATATTACATTTAAATCGGATGATTGTTAACAAAATGTTCCAAAACTTAATGGTTTTAGCTTACGTAGCCTAATATGTAATAAGACGTTTTACAAGAAGTACCCGGTTACGTTAAAACGCCAAATGAAGGTAAATAGTGGCGTAATGTAGCTTTCAGTAAATAAAACGCTAAATAAAGATTAATAATATATCGTATTAAAGTTTTTCCTTTTAAAGTTACTCTACTTTTGCAGTCTTTATATACATCCCATGCATGTAATTTATGCGAAAACGTAGTGTTGAAGTACAAATATATAGAACCGTTACAGTATCTCAATATAGGTATTTAACTTGTATTTGTCTCTTCTTTCTTAGAATGTTTGTTATTGACCAAGTTGGCTACTAATTAGGTCCATTTTATTTACATGAACGTAAAATAGTAAAATAGTAATTAAAAAGATTGGTATTGTAGCAGTAAAAGATAGATAAGTTTAAAAGAAGCATTTCAAGATTGTGCGCCACGGATGGGAGGTTATAAACCTCTCATCCGGGCAGTGGTACTTTGCCATACGCTCTGGAATGCCTCTTCTAGACCGCGCCACGCATGATGAACTCTGCAAGAGTGCAGCCTGCAGCGTGACACGTTATCATGCACCCTGCAGGAGGGCACCTTGCAGTGTAGTGTACTGCTACTTATCCTACGTATAATAACTATAAGGATAGATAATAATATCCACAGTTTCTGCAAACTTTACCTTACCATATAAGTTTTCGAGGCGAAGGTTATGAAAGAGTTTGGCTACCTAAACGTAACGATTTACACTAAGATAAACAAAATTATAATATATATTAATAGTACCTGTATAATTTTGGATTTAAAGAGAAATATGACTATCACGTTTCAAGAGGCATTTAAGGAATTTCACTCGGTAATCGAATCCAATATAAACCGCGTTGTAGTCAAATGAACCCTAAAATATATAGGTATTAACAGGAATGAAGCTACGGATAAGCTGTCAAATATCAAAATAAAGTTTTTTACCTGTTTAAATAATAACGATTCACCATTTATTAATGAAATTAAATGTTGCCTTAAAAATCATTGGATGGAGGTAAAAAATAGTTAAAACAAAGGGAATCTTACCATTTAGTATAAGAAATAGGAATTTACGTATTCGATTGAACCGGTTTTAAAATACTGTAAATGAAAGTGTACTAATACTTTTACGCTCCGGCCACTATTATTATGACCTTTATTATAACGCTTTCTAATTATAACGTACGGGTACGGAGATATAGTATATTATTACTAGTGTTTTTATTTTGAAATCGTTAACTGATTCTATTGTCGATATAATATAAAACATAACATTTCCTATTTGGTTTATTATCTAGCCTCTTTCAAAATATAAAAACTTTAACATAAACTTTCCAAAAAGCCTCTAAATTAATATGCATGAGAAGTATACATATACAAGGTCTTTATGGACCTCAAGAACTTCCGGGTATTTGTATATTTTTCGGATCATTTTTCAAAAACAAAAAGAAATTGTGGGTTTTAGCTTATATAAGTCTCGTTTTTCGCCCGCCAGTAGCGAATACATTTTACGCCTGCCAACGATATTTAAATTTTATAATAGACAACGATATTTTTGTTTTTTGCCCGCCGGCTTTACTTACTATATTATTTTGCTTTTGACCTTATTTATTCAACAATTTTACTATTATCGTTACTAAGATCTTTATAGCTATCGATGGCTAGCCGTAACCCTATCCACTGAAAGGGGTAGAGTTTTGCAACGGGTTGAAAACGAGGACAAATCCGATGGTAAAGGGAAAAGGGGGCGAAGGGACGGAAATAGCAAAGACAAACTTATTAGCGATAAAAACTGTTTCACCGCCATTATTAGGATCGTTGTTTTCGCTTTTACCATTAAACCCCCCCC